>JARHVA010007729.1:67500-107500 GCA_037957365.1 Torreya grandis | reverse complement strand
TGATATATCATATTTAAATACAAAAATAAAAATACTTAATATATACTTAGTCCCAAATAATCTAATAAATGATGCATTAGTATTTGTAGAAATAACAACTGCTAATTTGCCACCTGATACCAACATCATATTTGTTGGTGATTTGAATACTGACATGCTTAAAAAAAACATCATGATAATAAATTTTTAACACAATATATAGACATGGTTACTCTTTGATATCAAATATTCCAATAACACATGCAATTACTTCATTCTTCATGCTACCCAGAGAGTCATGTCACTAATTAGTATATAATGTGATTGTAGATCTATGCATTTAGTCTAGTTATGTTTTATGAAAAAGGATGCCTGAAAGGTGAGATGAACTAGAAAATATAAGTAATTATGCCCAAATGGTGATGTGTTGAGGAGAGTAAAGATAAAAAACCTTATTCCTAGTTATACTTTACTACCTCAGAGATAAATAAGACATATAATTAAATTAGACTCTAATTAAATTAGAGATAGTCATCTCGATCAATTAGGGATGATGAAGTAATGATTAAGTATGATGAGAGATGGTGAGGTTAAATGAGGGAGTGATTATGAATAATGAATTAATGACTATATATTATGAAGGATGGTGAGGTTTAATGAGGGAGTGATTAAGGATGATAAGGGATAAAGAGAAAGTGATTAAGGATGATGAAGGATGATTAATTAGTGATTAGGGATGATGAAGGATGATTAATTATTGATTAGGGATGATAAAGGATGGTGAGGTTTAATGAGGGAGTGATTAAGGATGATAAGGGATAAAGAGAAAGTGATTAAGGATGATGAAGGATGATTAATTAGTGATTAGGGATGATAAAGGATGGTGAGATTAAATGAGGGAATGGTTAGGGATGGTGAAGGATGTTGAGTATAATTAATTGAGTGATTAGGGTCTATGATGGATGAGGTGGGAGTGATTAGGTATGATGAGGGATGATGAATGAGTGATTATGGATGATGAGGGTAATGAGGGTCAATGAAGGAGTGATGATGAATGGTGAGGGAGTGATTAAATATGATGAGGGTTAATGACAAAGTGATTATGGAAAATATACATGATTATGGATTTATTAGTGATTATTTTAAAAACCTACACACAACGAGCCAAACTAGGTTGATAGGGTCGATAAAGTTCAAAAACTTATGCGTACAAAATTAAACTAGATTGACAAGCTCGATCTAATTGACTGTAAATGAAAATTTACAAATTTATAGAATTATATTCACATTTTATTAACCCTAATTTATGTAAGATAATTAATATACATATACAACTTATCATACTCAATAATATCCAATTTAGATAAGATAATCAAACAATAAACTACTTAACAATATTTTTTTATATTAGGGTCATGACCAATTATGGATCCACTAAACCTCAGTAGGAAATATCTTACTACATAATATCTAAGGATAGCTTTCAAATTACTATAACCAAATTTCATCATGTAATAACCCTATTATGGCTTTACTAATAAAATTATAGCATGATTCACTTACATAAATCTTTGTTAAGATCAACATATTGAATAAGGATTGTGTCTCTTCATATAATATATTGTGATATATTAATGTATTAAGCCTATTACTATATGATAATAACTAAATTAAAATGACTATGTAATTTTTATTGGGAATAAAAATATATCTTTACTATAAAATCTAAATATTGATGATATTCGAGTAAGATTTATCTTGTGGAAGAGTTATTTGATTGAAGAATTTGAGTAAGCCATATATTTTAGAATTTTATTATAGTAATACCATGATATATTAATTATTAGACATAATTAAATTCATTTTATAGTTTATCAAATTGATTTGGAGGCATATAAATCCATTTCTCTCTCATTGTGTCATTCTATCTCTCTTAGGTAGCCTAAAAGTGCCTTAAGGTATTAAAGATGATTCATAAATCTTAGGACATTAATAAACCAAAAAATTACAAACGTAGAGTAAAAATGGGGTATATAACTTCACCTAGGAACCCAAAGTCCCATTCATCATATCCATACTATATCGAGCAAAGAAGGATAACCTCTTAGGTTACTAGTAGGTATTTTGTGAGTTCTAGGAAGGATTGAGGCATGTAGGTGACTATTTTTAAATTGTTTTAAGATTTAAAGACATAAATAAGTTATTTAATTTATTCCTTGACATCTTCCAATGTTCATCTTGTTGCATCCCTTCTTCAAACTCTGTTACATCCTCATTGGTTTATGCCTAGGGTTCTTGAGCCAACCTGCCTAACATACCCTAGTTGAATGTATTCACCTACTTATCTCAATATCAGGGGTCTAGGTACTCATGAAATGTTTGTGCATATCCCTCACCATATATATAATTAGTTTTTATTGAATTTAGTTCTATTCAAAATGGATTCATTATGTAAAGGAAGGCCCTTAGGCTATATGGATTTACTAATAAAATGATAGCATGATTCACTTACTTAAATATTTGTTAAGATCAACCTATTAAATAGGGATTATGTCTCTTCATATAATATATTATGATATATATTAATGTATTTTTCCTATTAATGTATGATAATAACTCAATTAAAATTACTATGTGATTATTTTTGGGAATAATAATATAACTTGACTATAAAATCTAAATATTGATGGTATTTAGATAAAGATTTGTCTTATGGAAGAGTTATTTGATCAAAGAATTTGAGTAAGCTATATAATATAGAATTTTATTATACTAATACCATGCTAAAAATAGTATTAAACATTATTCAATTCATTTGAGAGTTTATCCAATCCATCTGGAGGCATAAAAATCTAGTTCTCTCTCATTGGGTTATTCTAGCTCTCCTAGGCAGCCTGAAAGTGCCTTAAGGTCTTAAAAATGATTCATAAATCTTGGGAATGAATCAAATAATAAATTTCACAAAGTATAAATAAAATAGTGTATCTAAATTCCCCTAGTAACCCAAGGTTCCATACAACATCTTTGTACTATATCGAGCAAAGGAAGATAACCTCTCGTGTTGCTAGTAGGCATTCTATGAGGTCTAGGAAGGATTGAGGCATGTAGGTGAATATTATAATTTTGGTTTGAGCTATAAAAACCTTAATAAGTTCTATAATTTCATCCTTAACATATTTTAATGGTTCTCTTATTACATCCTTTCTTTAAGCTCTATTACATCTTCATTGGTCTATGGCTAGGGTTCTTGAGCAAACCTGTCTAACATACCCTAGCTAACTATGTTCACTTGTTTCTCTCACTATCATGGGTATAGGTCCTCATAAAATGTTTGTACATATTATAAATCACTTTTAGATAAATATATATATCTATAATATTCAATTAAGTATTTTTTATGCCTATTGGATAGACCATCATGCAATTTGCCTTCAACTTACTATCTAACATTACAACAACAATCAATTTGTACAAACACAAAACTTGTTATTCACCTTGAATAATGTTATTAACATATGAAAAACATGCTTGGAAAATAGAATTTGAGAGTGCTAATAAATGATAACAAATACAAAAAAATAATAATAAAAATTTCCAAACAAAATAGTACTTTATGCCACTTGCATAATTCATAAATTTATTGTCTTTGTATTTTCATTCAATCAAAAGTTGTTTATGCAATTGAAAAACTCATGCATTAAATTGGATATGGATATAAGCATGCACATTTATCAAGAAATAGAAATGGTGCAATAAAAATGGTAATACTTTATTTCCAATCATCACAAGTTATTATTTTCCCATGTTCTCAACTCTTATGTTTCATTATTTATTGGTTAAAAATGTCACAAAAATATCTTTAGACCCTTGTTGTAATCCATAGATAAAACTAAATATGGAAATAGAGAAACATAGACAGTAATAAACAAAAATAGACCACTTATGTTATGCATTATTTTTTTCTTTCCCCCCTACAATCAGAAGATGTTTATGGGTTGTAAAAAAATGTTTGTAGGAAAGTGGATATGGATCCAAATAGATACATTGAGCAAGAGATAGAAATAACACAAAATAAACTACCAAAATGGTAATATGTTATTTACAATTATGATAAGTTAGTGTTTTGTGCCACTCATTTTTTTTTTCCTTGTATTTTTTCTCTTTAACAATCTCAAAGCACAAGATCCTGATAACATTACTAAAATGCAAACATAAAACTAGATATGGGAGTAGAAGAAAATTTCAACCAACAAATAGAAGCAAAAAAATAAAGACCTTCAAAAAATGGCATTTTTTTGGTTTTTCCAACTTGTTGTAGGGTGTTGTCATCCATATAAAATAGTATTTTATTTTTTCCCATGCAACTTGCTATTTATTTTGACTTTACAACTCAAATAATGAAAAAAATGTCATTTTATGATAATATAAAGTATTTTTATTCATAAATTCAATTTCAAAATTGTTGTTATAGTGAAATTTTAGGGTAACACATGCTAATTTAAATGATTGGCCTTCCAACAAAAAAAAGTGAAAATGTTTTTGAAAGTGATGTATTGGTTTTTTATGGTCTTGGTCTCATAAAGAACCCAAAATTACCGTCAAACAGGAATAGTACATATAGATCTTGTTGACAAATTTGGCCAATTGATCATAACTATCAATATCAAAAAAATAATAATTGAAAAATTCTTATGACACTTTTCACTTGGAAATATCTCTACATCACAGAGGTTTCCATAAAAAATATAAGTCAATATGAAATATGTGATGCTAAATGTTGTATTGTATTAAACACAAAAACAATTGTGGAAAACATTGTAATAATATGAAATGAATGCAGACTCACTCTAGATAGCATTAAACATGATATTTTACACTCAGATAGTGCATATACATTAGGTTCATTAGCTGCTATCATAGTTAGATATAAAAAATTATGCAATCAATATAAGCTTCATCTTAAAGATGGTGAAACTGAAGAAGACATGGAAACTATAAGTGCTAATGCTTAAATATCATACTTCTTGTTCTTCATATTTTGAAATGTTATTTGATTTGATTTAACATGTACACATGCATGTTATTTTCTAAAATATTGAAATTAAATAATTTCTTTATATCTTGTAATAAATGACAACTACAAACATCTATATCCTCACCTCTAGGAAATATTGTCAACAATAAACACGCTAATAATGTTGTTCAAGAACATTATCAATAATGGCATCAAAGGAACTCCCTTGCTTCATCCATGCTATTCCACATTTATTTATATATTAAATGACAAGAATATAAAATCTCATTTGGAAATTTTAGCGAAAACCAATATTGAGGTCAATATCTATCCCTGATTCATTGATTTACTAACAATAAAAAAAGGATTCCAAACAAACAATAAAATTTGAATACTTTCACAATATGACAATTTGTGATTTTGATTTGCATGTTAAAGGCCTATTAAAGGAAAAAAAAAACTTAATGCGTCACATTTCCATCCATTCTACAAAAATTGTAAGCACATGATCATGGCTAACAAACCTTCAACAAACAATCTTATATATTGCACAAATTATCAATAGAATCAAATGTATTCATACCAATATTCATTGTAGTGCATCATCTAGACATAGAACAATAGAAATATTACATCTTGAATCAAATGCTACTGAATGAAAAGCTCCCAAAACTAATTAAATTCTCTTAAGATGAATATAATGAAGACATTTAAGCTTCTACATTTTTGTTATGATGATTTCAACTACATGGTAGATTCACACTTGCCACAAACAACATCATCATATATATTATCAAGTAGTACCTGCTTCTTCAGTTTTGGAAATATTTGTTGAGATTACTTTTGTCAAAAAAATGACATCATAAATAAAAAATAATGCAATAATTTTAGTTCTCTAATTGATTGTAATATCAAAATTTATTATAGACCATGACTATGCTGGTTGCTATATGTTTGTAGTGTTTTTTTTTTTTGCTTGATTTTTGTTAACTACCCATGCTAATAGAAACTAATGCCCTCATTTATTTCTCATTTCTCTGTAGCCTGCTAACCAACTGAATATATAGAACACCATGCATTTGACAATGTAAACTATAACATATATGATTAAGGGCACAACCTTGGAAAAGATGTTTCTAATTCTGAAAGTGACAAGGACAACACATTTATACATATTTTGTTACATTTGAATTGACTTTTTTTTTATAATTTTTATCATAACTTTTCATGGTTTACAAACCTAGAAATAACATTTACCATTGATAGTAAGAAGATATTTGGAATAAAACTTATATTAAATATAACTATTTTTATTAGCTTTCAAAATTTGTTCATGTGGTTTTCTTTCCAAGTAAATCTCATATGTGGATAATTAATTTTTTATTATAGTTTATGCACATTTTTTAATTCCTTGATCATGTTTTTACCATGGCTCATGCTATGCAACTTGATCAAAACTGCTATTTTATCACATTTTCTTCTATTTATTAAATTTTACAACCACATCATTCTTAGATAACTTATTGATTTCTTATTTCATTATCTCAAGGCAATATACTTATGATATATTATAATGTACATTGGCTCTTTTACAACATTTAACCAGACCATGTTCAGATTGCATAAGCACTTTTTTTATATTGATTACGTTCTGGTCATTGAATATGTTATGATACAAAGTTTAAATACTGTAAAAAATTTGGATCCATAATCATGCAACTATTTATGATTTGATTAGTATTTCCTCTATGTTTTTAGTGACATTAACATTTAGTCATTGACCTTATACATATGCTATATTGAGAAACATTATTTTCTACAATTGACTAGAACTTTGACAACATTTATTACATAATTTTTCTTGCACTTGATTCAAATTTTAATAAAATTTATATAATATGCATCTTCCACATTGAATTTTATACTTTAATTATAAAATTTACTTGGAAACAACTAAGGATGTATGAATCTATCAAAAACAATGACGTACATGAGGGGGCTAGATATTATTATCTAGGACACAACACTTAGAAAATTGAAACAACCCAATACAAAGACTAAGTTTGACTAGACCAAGGAAATGACTCGAGTCTCATGAACAATAATATGTGGGCACAAAAGAATTAACTATAAACTAATCTCCTTGTCAATAACTATAATAATAAATAGCTCATTGCACCTCGAGAAATGTTTAATTTATCCATTTTTTATATCAAGTACACATACAAAATTATTTAAGATCAACAAGAAAATTTAATTAATGTTATCATGTATAATATAATAACAAAAACTTATTAACTTCATTTTTGTACCCAACTACAAAAGAATAAGAGAAAAAATATCAAGAAAAGAATAATAATTTTAGATAAGTATAAGCATGAAACATTTTTTAATTTTTTAAAAACTGTATGTATTGTAACTCACAAGTATGTACTTTTAAATGTCTTAAAATAATGTAAATATAACCAACATAATTCAAAACATCTATGGATTAGCTTAAAGCTATTAAACAAAAATAATTGTTTTCATATGAATCTAAATGCACATGTATTTGGGTGATTTCATATTCTTATTTATGGACTTAACTCCAAATACATTGACAAATATTTTTAATTATTGTATCTTTCATCAATTTTTTTACCTTTGAGACGTCACTCCACCTTTCTCTTTCTTCATAAATGTTTGATAGAAGAACATAAATAGTTAGTGTTGCCACACATATTCCTAGACATATTTTTTTTTTAGAAATCCAAGCACCAAGCAAACACATCCTCACAACCACATTAGGTATCATTGTAATTTTGATGAGAAAGTTAAGAGTTTCCACAACATAGAGGGCACAACCAAGAAGGTAAATTATGAATATATAATGATCAATTATAGGCATAATGCAATAAGATTAATGTTAATGTGAGTTTGAAACACACCCTCATATTTCTTGAGGTTGTCTCTAACATTTTAAGATAAGTGAATAGAACCACTTTAGGGCATGAGTTTTAGGGTATTTTGATTTATAACAACATATTGGTGGAATAGTGGTTGAGGGACAAATTATTTACCAAAAGTGAGCTAGCTATGGGTGAACATAAATATACTTAGAGTGGGTGTAAGGATGACGATTTATAACTAAGGTGGATAGTAATTTAAGAGAAACCACAACAAGAGCGAAAGGTAAGGCAAAAAATGAAGATATGTGGAAAATTAAAGGATAAAGCCTTTTAAGACTAATATTTGAGCTCAAGTAGGATATGGTATCTAGACTAATACTTCCTACAAGTTGATATATCACACAAATAAATAAAGTATAGTTAAAGAGTCAAAGGAAACAAAAAATTGTATAACATTTATAAATCAAAGGTTGTCAAATTGCTAGATTGTTATTGCACATCTATAAGAGGATTATAATAAACGTGCATGAGATTATCAAATTAGCTATTTCTAAAAATGAAATACTATATTAAAAAATAAATACCTTATACATTATTTTAATCACTAATATACCATAATTATGGAACGTCCAAACAATCCCCAAAATTAGAGAAGAATAGAGATCTACACATCAAGACGAAGTCAAAGAATTTCCTATTAATGTTAATAGCCAAAATTATCCTCCCCTTGTGACTAGGAGGTTACATGTATATATGTGTGTGTGTGTGTGTGTGTGTGTGTGTGTGTGTGTGTGTGTGTGTGTGTGTGTGTGTGTGTGTGTGTGTGTGTGTGTGTGTGTATGTATATATGTATGTATATATACATATATGTATATATATATATATGTATATATATATATGTATATATATATGTATATATATATACATATATATATATATATGTATATATATATATGCATATATGTATATGTATATATATATATATATATATATATATATGTATATATATATATATATATATGTATATATATATATGTATGTATGTATATGTATGTATGTATGTATATATATATATATATATATATATATATATATATATATATATATATGCTTGTGTTTGGTAAGGCCTCATCTCTTTAAGATTTACCTAATTTTACAAGTCTAAATAACCTTAAGTCAAAATTCATGAAATAATACATGTTATAATGATAACAATCAAAAATAGACTTTCCAACTAAAGATAAATTATGCATGTACAATTATATATAGGGAACCAAAGTACCACTTTGATAAGAATCATGAAAATGCATTTTTGTTCCAAAATTAAAATACCAACACCATGCTACTTGAATTATTTGATGAGCATACTGTAGTTGCAACTATGGTATAGACTGAGAGTCTTTTAAGGTTGGGGGCACTAAAAACCAGTTGCATGCATTTTGGCTCTAGAAGCTGCCTCCTTCACCTTTAGTGCTTCGCTTAGTATATATGCATTATCAAACATTTTATCAATGAATTCAAAATTCAAAAGTGAGGGATTCTAAATATTCATAGCTTCTATCATTAATCTATCTTACTCTACCTCTAAAATTTTAAACTTGACCACTAAGTATTCATCTCTTATCACCCTGTCTTTAGGAAAACCTGCCAACTATATTACTTTGTCATTAGTCTTATATACTACACCTTCCACTTATTATTTGAACTCTTATATATCTAATTAGAGTAGTTTGTCAAAACTGGATTGATTCACTAGCTCCCCTATTTGGGTGATTACCCTAGTTACTCTCATATAAAAAAAATTCACAATGCTTTTATTTCATGAATTATAAAAACACCTAGTAGCTTTTTCATTGATTTATGCTAGTTTGTGGAGGCATCCCTTTTGGTAATCACATATTTGAGGCATTAGGAAGCATCCATGATGGTCATCAAGTTTAGCTAATCAAAGACACTTATTATGGAACACTAGATGAAGAAGTTCAACATCCTTTCCTTGTTCTTCATCTCATTCCATAGTGTGACTATCTATTATCTATGGGCCCAACTAATTGCCATGGATATTCTAATGTTAATCAATATGTCATACATATTTATTTTTGTACTTTTTACCTTAGCTATAACATCTTGAGGAGCCTATATGATGTTCATTTATTTCCATCTATTCAAGGCCTCCTTAGTGCTTTGATGTATTTCATTAAATGTTGATCTAGTAGATCCAACAAGAGTATTGAAGTCCTCAATATATTTTTTAGGGTAGTTTGGGTTCCTCTTTGGTATTTTGGCCAATTGAAACACATTCTCCCTCTATTAAATATCTATCTCTACCTTTGTCCTTGCATTTATCATTTTTCTCTTCGTCACTCATTTGTATGGTCCCACTCTCTTTATAAAAACCTTGTAGAAACTATTAGGATCTCAACCATAACTAAATTCTACCTTTGATCCTATAGATTCTACATCTCCTTTACCCATTGAGGAATTATAAATTCCCCTTTACCTTTTTATTGGGTAATTTTTGAGGATGTAGAAGGATAAGAGGTCATAAGAAGGGAAGTGTTTATTAGGAGAGATATTATTGGCATTAAAACACTTATTTATGTGGGCACTTGTGGAAGGTTATGGCTCGCTAATTTCCATAGAAAGGCTTATTTTATTAGTGTAACCTTATCCAAGAATTTGGTTAACATAGGTGTTATCTACATTGTCATAGTTACTTTTAACAAATCCTGTGACTATGGCATGGGAAGCTCAAACTAGTTCAAATTGTTTCTAGCGGTTGGGGGTTTATTAAAAAGGGACAATAACAAAACTCTCAAAATGTTCCATTTTAGGATCCCTTATTAAAATAATGTCAAAATTTGTACAAGTAACTTGAGAATTGGAAGATGTAATAGAAGGAATTATTAGGGATAAAATTATAATTAGAATTTGTGTAGTAAATACAAAAGAAATAATAGAATAAACTACTTCGAAGATCCTTTTTGTTTGTTCTAAGGTAAGTCTAATCAAAGTGTCTCCTTATTTTGATGTTCCCAGACTCAAAGCTTTTACTTTCTCAATCTCTTCTTCTTCATTATATGGTTGGACTTATCTTGTATCTAAGTCTTCTTCTTCTGATGTGTATTCCACTAGAGATATAAATTGCTTTGGTTCCTCCTCTTCTTCTAGATGAATTACATCCTTTATCTCCTATTGTTCATTATTAGTAGCTTCTTTAATAATAGGGAATCTAATACATGGCCTCTCTTCCAATTTTATGCCTTACAAAGAGTTAGGGGAATCCTTGGGCTTCATGTGGAAGGTCAAGATAGGTGGAGTGGATGGTGGATGATATGGTACAAGAGTTATGGTAGCAATTATGGTAGGAGGTGGAGATGTATGTGATGAAGTAGAGGGTGTGGAAATTATAGGGGTTATCTGAGAGAGACCTATGGGATTTAAGAGAGGCTAGTAGAGTTAGAATTTAAGAAAAAGAAGACTGTAATAACTCGGGTAAAATTGTTTAACCATGGTAAGTGGAGGTAAATGAATCATCACAAATTTGCTCTTTATTTGGATAGATTGGGTAGCTACTGAATTTTACATAGTGGTAGTTGTCCCTAAGGATTATTAACCTAAAGTTGTGGAAGTAATTTGAGGACCAAGAATTCTTCTTAAAATTTCCTTAGCTAGGGATTTGATTCCCCCTAACTTCCAAGTTGATCTCACTCTTCTTATATGGCTTGATATTTTGAATATGGGGTTTGGTCTAGTTTTTGAGATCCTCTAAGTGGAGATGGAGGCCATTGTTGGCTCCATGCATTTTGGGCTTCTTCCTCTATGGCCTTAGGATTGTATTGGAGAGATTGGGATAATAGTGTTGACATCTTCTTATCCCTCATCCTAAACATTCTAGGAGTTGTCTGAGGTATTCAAGAAAACCTATTCATGGTCATAGGTTTGATGAACATAATAAATGTGAACATTATTATTCTCAAGGATGGCATTCAAATAACACCTTATCCTTTTATTAGGGTTTTATTCCCTAAATGGTGTAAGTTACATATTTTAAGTTGTCTTGGGATTATCATTTGCTATAAAATGTGACCTAGACATGTATTGGTGCTACCCAATGTTGTAGGGTGTTTTGAAATAATAGGCCAAGTGTTTCTATTTGAGTTATTCATTGATACCAATTAAAAAACTATCTCTTGTTTTACAATGTGATCAAGGACATGGTGATGTACCAATAAAGGGGTGGTCCTTGTTTTATTTACTTGGAGGATAGTCACATCCAAGTAGAGCCAATAGTCACCCATTTTGGGGAGTGTCCTTTTGATGTTCTCAAATAATCTGGGCATTGTTGTGCCCTACATGTTTTTTAAATGTGAGGGTATACCTCATCAAATATTATCTTGATGTAGTTTCTATATTTATGAATAAATATGAATGAGAAGTCTTCTCCAACCCTATTACCTAGATACTCAGTGGATGGATGCCATAATTTACCATTGGGATTGTACACAGTTGTCATTACTACATCTAATAGATAAGACATCATATAAAATTTCCCATCCTGAAGTATCTTATCAAGGTAGAGAATTTGATATTTCAATCTTGTGCTTATAATCTCCCCTAGGGATACCAATTTGTTAGTGGTTAACAAAATATCTAGTATGGTTACCCATTTAACTTGGACATATGCAATGCTTGGGAATCCATATAATCTATTCAATAGTGCCATTACAATGGAAATTATAAGTCTAAAACAATAGGTGGGAATTATTTGTTTTGGATTCAATATTCACCCCTTTATTATCCACTACTTTAATTTCCCATCCACTATATTATGCTTAAGCCACACATTGGACAAGACCTAATTATATGCCATTTTGGGTAGAGGGAGCCTAATATACCATTCAAATGACCTCCTTGAGATGTAGGTATAGGTTGTTTGAACCTTATTCATATGAATAATATCACCCACAATGGCCCCATTTATGAATTGAACTTTTAAGAGATCAATACATGGCATTACCTCTGGCTTAGCCACAACCTAGTGGAGGGAATATTATTTGATGGGGATCAAGTCATATATGTATTGTTTGGCTTTAGGTGAGATTTTATCTCCCTAAAAATAGGCATGAACTAGCTTGACCTCTTCTTAGAGTGTTGAGTAGTGTGTTAATTTAAAATTTAAAGCACTCCTTTCAAACTTTGTGAATGAAGAAAGGTAGGGCCCGTTGCATGCTTAGGAAAATGAAAATGAGGATGAGACTAAGCTCTTACCTCATTTTCATGGCCATGCCATTGATAAAGAGTAGTCATTATAATTAATTCCAAGTTAGATACTAGTTTATTTGGCACTTTTCAAATGAATAAAGCTAGGGCCCATTACATGATCAAGAAACTTAAGAATGCAAATGCTTAATGATTAGAAAAATAACAAGGTGAATGTAATGTTTGAATATGTTTTTATATATCATTTTAAATATTGTGTATTGATTAAAATTGTGCACTTTGAATGTTGATAATGAATTATCACTTTTAATGTCCATTTTGATTTGAAAACACTAGCTATCTTTGTTGAATGCCCCTTATTTTCCAAATGATGGTCTCTCATTAACTATTCACATCTAGTTATCACTTTGAGATAGTTTTTAAACATTCATTGATTTATTTCTTTATCATGTTGTATATTTGTTCTTATGCTTTAGATTTTATTTCCATGGATAGTGCCACATGTCATGCTCTTATTAACTTAGCCCTTTGGATTTCTTCATTGTATTTAAGAGCTCCTTTTGTGGTGAGTTAATATGAATAAACCATGTGGTGTGATCTCAGGAAGCTCAAAGAATCAATAACTTAGAACAATAGGTAAGAAACCTATAGAACATTTAAATTTTCAACAAAGTGGATTAACATAAATATGCCACATGTCATCCAATTGGGCCCCAAAAGTCTGGAAGCTTGGGACATTAACTTGTAGACCAAAGAACCATTTATCCTTCTTGTAGTGATGAGTTTACAAGATTAAGACATGTGGATTTATTTTGAAATCTTGGAGACTCAAGAAACACAAAATTTTTAAGTTTATCGAATTCTTAAGTGAAGTCACGTAGTTTTAGTTTAGCATGGATATGCCACATGGCATGTTTGTCGATTTTAGGAGAGTCAAAAGACTTTGAAAGACTTAATATTTTGTAAACATATAAAATTCTAAATGACACGAGAGTGACACATGTCATAAATGCATGATATATTTGTTATGGGTCCAATTTAGAGGATATCAATGGTATTTAGATATTAATCTTATGATCAACATGTACATACTAGGCCAAGAAAAATTAGACCTATTAGTGTAAAAATCATATTTAATTAAGAAAAGTGATTGATAATCCAAGTTTCAAGATGACTTAAGATACCAATTTAAGCTTATATTGTTAGGACTTTTACTTGGTTAATATTGGATTTTGTAGAAATAACCTTTATGATAAATATGTGGTACTTTAATCATATATCTTTAGACTCATAGTTTCTTAGGTATGGGGTTTTTTAAAATGGTTCCCTATTTATAAAACTATTAAAATGGGATGTGTGTGTGTTAGGGAGCAACAAGTCAATCATGATATTAAACTACATTAAAAAACCTTGCAAAATGTGTTACACAAAGTGATATATATATACATATATATATATATATATATATATATATATATATATATATATATATATATATATATATACATATATATATATATATACATATATATATATACATATATATATATATATATACATATATATATATATATACATATATATATATACATATATATACATATATATATATACATATATATACATATATATATATACATATATATATATATATACATATATATACATATACATATATATACATATATATACATATACATATATATATATATATACATATATATATATATATATATATACATATATATATATATATACATACATATATATATATATATATATATATATATATATATATATATATATATATATATATACACATATATATACATATACATATACATATATATACATATACATATACATATATATATATATATATATATATATATATATATATATATATATATATATATATATATATATATATATATATATATATATGTTCATTCAATATTCTCAAACAAAGTAAATGCAAATCACTAATAAGCTATTTAGGAAAAAAAGACCACTCAAAAGGATTAGATAATCAAGGCATAACTTATAAAAACGTACAAATAGACCTACTCTACACTAAGGTTCATGGATTTTACATAGTAAAAGAAAAATAAAATAAGCCTACTCTATACTAATGTTCATGGATTTTATGTTTATGAAATATAAGCATACATGCAAATAAAAATCAAAATAACAATGGATTATTGTGCATCAAATTGGAACCAAAATTGATTATATAGCATAACATATATTTACATTGCTTGAAATTATCCAACTGCAAAAACAAATTCTAAAATTTTCATCTAGAAACAAATCTTTGAGCTCTTACAATATAATATATACATGCCATCTCATGAATAACATGAGCTCTTACAATTAACTTTCCTTTTTACCTGCTCTCCTCTTTGGAACACTTTGCTTGAGGGTGAGAGCTAAAATGGATAAGAAGCCAAATATAAACCCTATTGCCCTACACTAGGGGCTAATTTTCTACCTATACAACTTTCATCGCACCCTTGAGCCAACCAGGAATATCAGAGTTGATAGTGAAGACATTCCTTCCAACCTAGTGTCCATCGATGCTATTAATGAGTCATGGGTTTCCCTTGCTCCTACCAAAATAAAAGATGTCTCTTCTTCCATCCCTGAAAAGACCCCTGTTGATACCCTCAGCTCCTTTACGAGCAATAAGGGAAAGAAGAGAAAGGTTGATGAAGAGGAAGAAAATATTAAAGAGACTACGGAAGGGACCCACAGGAATCGAGGTAGGGCCACGAGAGGCCAAGGTGGCAAATATCACAAGCCTTCCAAATTTAATAATGAAGGATTCCCATCTAGAGTGCAAAGGTCGGGGTGGATTGTTAGTAAACCCACCCCGAAGGCCAGACTAATTGATTATTCAAAAAGTGCTTCAGAAGAAGCAACCTAGGAGGAAGAGTCTGCGGAGCTGGAAATCTAAGAAATTTTGGAAGACACTGGAGGGAAGTAGGATACTAGGGATTTTGAGGTTATTGAAGATCAGGGTGCTGACACTATGGGAACTGCTGACAATAAGGGGAAAATGTATGTTGCAAAAGATAGTGAGGGCACTGAGAATGAGACTGATTAGAAAATTGAAATTTGGGCCCTGAAGGACCACATTCAAAAGCTACAGAAGGTCTTCGCCAAAGGGCTTCAAAATATAATTCTACTAAACATGTATATGCTAGAAGTGGTGGGTAATATTGGGTATGCTGACAACACAGAGAATGAGAAACTTAATGATCTTATCAAATCAATAGTTATGTAAGGGGAGACCTCTCTAACTTTGGTCTTTTCGTTGCTTGTGTTTTTTTTCTGTCTATTGTTCTCGGCTGTGCCATCATCTCTCTGAAGGAATTTTCTATTTGTTTGCCTTCTTGTATTTTTTGATTGTAAAGGGTTTGGCCCCTGGTTTGCCGCCTTACTTTATCAAAAACATGAGGTGAAATAAGTTATAATAAATCCATTAGTCTTTTTACAAAGAGATAAATTATCTTTAAAGAGATACTTGACACCATATTAAACAAGTCCACTATAAGCATTGCCAAACTATTTGAAATAACATCTTGAGATAGAGCTAGAAGAGATAACACAAAATTTCATTGCTACTAACTACTAATAGATTTAGGACCTATCTACTTGTGTTTAATATCTGCATTAGCTCTTTTAGCAACTAGGTATTCATTGGATTAAAACATAAATGTGTAAAATATGATTACCAATATAAAGACTTAAGCACCAAAATAACCATATGTGATAATTATTTGTTCATACACAGTCAAATTCACTTTATTCCAACTTCTTAGAGGCTTTCTAATGTCAAGATCTTGTCATATGACATGATCCTAGGGACATAGGATACTCCATAGTTTGGCTAGCCTACGCTGGGCCTCTAACCTCTATCATTCTGAGATCCTACCACAAGGAAATATCTTGAAATGATGTAATCTAGATCCCAATGTAGACCAACCAAACTAATCGGTACACTGAGTCCTTAGGATCATGCCACATGGCACCATCTTAGGTGTTCAAATGATTGATAGGCCAAATCAAAGACATTAAACCATTTAGACATCAAGGCCTTAATAAAATGCCATGTGGCATGATCTCAAATACTTTAGGTCACAATAATTTTCCTCCTCTATATATGCTTCTCATCCCTTCAACCATCTAAAACTATACCATGTGGCATAATCCTAGGTATCAAAATATTTCATACTACATAGTCAACATGGATTATGGCATATGATTGAGTCCATAGGATCATGACACATGGCACAATCTATGGTGCTCATAGGTTCAATATGCCAAATTAATGACATCAAACTACTAGAGTGACAAGATCATGTAATGTAGTATGATCTCATGGACTCGATATACTTTGTAGTTTGGCTAGCCTACACTTGGCCCTCTATCTTCTAGCATTCTAAGATCTTACTATGAGGTAGGATCTCATAATGAATCAAATCATACTTTAATAAAGGCTAGCCAGAATACCCAAAGCTTTAAATCCCTAATAATGTGTTATATGGCATAATCTCATGTGCTTAAAGGATTGATAAGCCAAATCAAAGACATCAAACTGTCGAGATGATCAGGCCTCGATAATGTGCCATGTGGCATGATCTCAAATGCTCTAGGTCATGGTGGTTTGCCTCCTTTACATACACTTCAAAACCCTCCAATCATCTAAGATTATGCCATATGGTTTAATCTTATGGATTGAAATCCTTTAGGCTACATACTCAACATAGCTTATAACATATGACCTTTGACAATGCTTACATGTTAGCCAATAACTGTTAAGAAAGTTGTTGATAAAAACCTAGTGATTACATAAACTAATCTCTAAACCTATAATTGATTTTTCATAAAAGCTTTTTTTTTAAAAAATATCTAACCTCCTATTTGAGCTTAAGCTCTCTGCCTCAAACATAGTTACAAAACACTTGTAACAACAAAATGGCATAATAGTTGGCTTTATTGAGAATATCTATGACATAAAAAAAGAATCTACAAATAAATAGCCTAACACCTTACCAATTCTATTTGATTCAAAATCAAAGCCCTAAAAAAATAGACTTAATACCATGTAGAGAGTTGTTTTTATTGCTAATAAAAATATGGAAGCGTGTGCATGTTGAAATGTGTTGTGCACATGTCATTTCTTGGAGCACTAAAGTTGTAGGAAAAAACAAAACATTGTTTATTTTATTATTTATATTTTAATGATGGATAAATTACATAGGTCACTACAAATCATAGTGGAAAAAACAAAATTAAATTGTATTGAAGTAGCATAGATATTTGATGCATTAATAATAATGCAAAATTTATTGTATATGGCATATTTTGTGAGCAGGTGATTTAAGCTTTGTTGTATAAATTTCAATATTTTTTTGGTTTTTAAATTAAAACCATTATATTTAACTCAAAATCAAGGATCATAAATCAAATTTGTCATAATAATTCCAAACAACACAGATTGAATATAGTATGGTCAATTAGATTATTATAAGACCAACAATGGAAACAATAAAAATACTAAAAATACATTAAGACAACACAATGTAGAGATCAGATACAACAAGGATCCAAAGATAAATCAAATAAAAAAAAATAAATCTATCATTAAATAAAGTGATTAACGCTAATGATTAAGTATTCTTAAATCTAATCAAAGGGATACTATTTGAATAAAATCTATATGATCTAAGATTATAATTTGTTAGGATATAGAAAATGGACACTTATTTTTTGTGAGTTTTAAATGTTGGTTCAAGTTTTTTTTCTAAAATATATTTGCACCTAAATCTAAAGTCAAACAAAACTCAAGAAAAACTAGCTAACCCCAGTGCATGGGGTACATTTCACTTACTTCCATATATCAGGTGTTGTCATATATGAATGTTGAGTTGTGAAGGATAAAAAATTAATAATAGACATCACTCTCATGGAAACAAAAGTAAACATTATAATTTTAGCATAAACAATATACAATAATGCCAAATTTATAAAAATATTGACATAAAAAACTTATTTTATTCAAAACAAACTTAATATTAAACAGGTTTAATGAAAGACTATATTAGAGAACTCTTCCCTAATGTCTTTATTGTTATCTCTAACATCTTAGAGTTAATAATTATAATGATATACTAATATTATTATAAATAATTATAATATTAATATATATAATTATTATTTAATATATTATATAGTAATAAAAAATATTATAATTAAAATTAAATTATATAATATATAATTAATATATGATTATGTAATATTTAATTATATTGCATCATAATTATATATAAGCTCTTGTTATTGGCTTGGACTTAGTTATGGAGTGTGGTCTTGAATATCTGATCATTAAGAATGATTCTTAGGTAGTTATTCATTCTTTGATCAATCAAAAAGCCAAAGCCAAGAACATCAATAATATCTTGGCCAAGGCCTAGCCACTCCTTATCCATTTTAAATCTTGAAAATGATTACATTGCTTTCGTTAGTTATATAAGATGATGGATTTTTGGCAACTAGGGGAATTGACCCAACATAGCCTAATCAAATTGACATTTGCAAAGCAGGATGGTTGGATATTAATGATGTAGGTAATCTCTATTTATAATGTCATCATTTTAATTGGAGTGTGCAAATTTTAAGGTGGGATGATTTTATGATGATGAAAATAAATAAATAGCATGAAAAATCAAATCTTACACTTATATATGTATTGCAGTTAAATTTGTTAGTAGTATTTTTAGCCTAGTATTTGGTTCTTGGTTTACATTGAGGCTATACCTCACATGCAATTGCCAATTGGGAAATAGATGGAGAAGGTGTTGATCAAAGATGTTTCTCTACCCATGGTGTTTGGTACTAGCTCCAAAAGAGGAATGGGCTTTCTTGGCATGGTTTCTTTTTACCATCTACAACACATCTTTTGTGTTCCATTGATGAAGGTCATTTATGCTATAGCCCAAGTGATGGTAGTGGACTAGGTGAGTCTTAGCCTACGTTGGTGAGTAAATTATAAATTGGATATGCTTTTTTCCACCAATATTTTGATGCTTATCTTTTGAAAAATTAAGGTGTTGTAAATGGTTGAGTTATTTCTCAAGTCATAGTACATGCTAAATCTTCTTGCAGAGATGGAGATTGTTGACATAGGTCCATTTGTGGAACTTCATTTCTTTGGAAAAGATGGTCTCTATTTGATTTCATCCTCCATCTTCAGGACCTTGAATAAGTATTTCATAAATATTCTTATCTTTGTTAAGGAATTGGAAAAAGTAGACATGGTGGTTTAGGGGCACAATACTAAAAAGAAGGTGGTTCTTCTAGATATTTCTAAGCTTAGAGCCCCTATTGTTTTGTTGTCTTTGTGGAGAGATACTCAGATATCACTAGGTCGGATTGAGGTGGTGAAATTATTTCTTTGTGGTATTTATAAGGGTTACTTATCAATGCCTAGTTGGTTTGATAAGCAGATCATGGGGCCAACAAAGTCTTCATCCTTGGTTAAGGAAGACCTTGGTGGTGTTTCTCAAATTTTAGATCTATCTCCATTAGAACTAGGAGATCATCCAATCAATTGAAATTTTTAGTGGTGCAGGTCAAAGCAGAGGATTATGCTCAATCTTTAGATGTATAAAGATAGTCTTTGAATAGAGATCTGAGAGAAGTGAGTCAGGGTGGAAAAATTCTTATTATTCTTTATGTTTAGTAAGTGGTCATTTAACTTTTCCTTTCAGTTGGTATTTTTGTTTTTTCTTCCTTTGTATGCTTCTCTTAATAAGCCTTCTATGATCTCTCACATATCAATGCATTTAAATTTTCTAATACTATAATAGAATAATCTCATATTTTGATTTTCTCCTATGCTTTTGGTCACATGCATTGAGGTTTTTTCCCTCAAGCCAGGCAATTTTATTATTATAATTTTTTTCTAATACTAGCAAAGGGTCCCACCAACCCTAAAATCAATAAAAAAAATCTAACATAATTTATCAACATTAAATACCTTCCAACACAACTCACCCCCTGAAATAACTATTAGTTTTAATTTCATTGCTTACATGAAATAGAATGAAACTTTAACTCCAAAACACAACAAACATGGTTTGTTTTCTTAGTTACGATCAGGTACTAAAGCTACTTCATAGCTCTTGTTAAGTATGTAATATATAAATTATTCATATGGAATTTATAGTATGATCTCACAACCCAAAATTTTTAAATTGTAATATTGTTGTAATTTTTCTTAGTAATAAAGCTGATATCATTAAAATCTCTAATCAAATAATTACTATTTATAAATCTTATTTTAATATTTATCAAATTCTCACTTAAAAATTAATAAATTCAAATTTTAGAATTAATAAATTTTAATTTAAAATAATAAATAGTAATTTATTAGTAGAATTTAATTTAAAATTTAAAAATAAAATAAATTCTTGTTTTTTTATGATTTTTATTGAATTATATAGAAATTTTCATCTTTATTTTTAAATGTAGTTTATTAAAATATTCTTTCATAAAATTGTCATAATAGAATTATCCTCACCAATTAATTTTATGTATTAATTGTCTCTAAAAATTTATATCTTGATAGATGGTATATAGAGGGAAAAAATCCCTAAATGTTTGCTTTCAAGGTTTCATATAATATGGTAAGTAAAGAATGTTATATGTATTTTTTTAAACATGAATATATTTTCCACCCAACTATGAATGGGGTTTTCAGTGTTAAGTATTGGTACTTCAAGGTTAAGTTTTGGCCCTACATTAGAAAATTATATATAATGACCTATCATGATAAAAATAATTAAATATTAAAGTGTATAATGACTCAAATATTAAAAAACACATACTAACAGTTACCTTGATGGTGTAAGAAATGTCAAAGGGATGCATTTTTGAATCAGTTTTGGGTTTTCTATTGAACCTAGGTTTGAATCCATATGAGTCTTTGTATATTCTCTCCAAGTGGTATGGCGGTCTAATGTATCTCAAATTAGGAACCACCTCCATTGCTATAGCTTCCTTTGTGTAGGTTGCAACTACCATACTAAAGAGTGTAAATTATGCTAGAAAGGATGTAATTTTATGTTTTGGTAAAGTCAGTTTTTATAAAGAAAAAGATTGTAACTCGATATTTTTACCTCACTTGAACCTCATTACCATAACCCTATATCACATTTTATGCATGAAACATTAAGCAACAATAGTCTAATAAGTGATCTCTTAGATTTTATGTTTTTAATGCTTATAAAGATAGGCTCCAATTATGGTTATCTTTTCTTATAAGTGTCCAAGTATGGTTTTTCCATATATTCTTAATGAATGAAAGGAACAAAATGGATTTCATAACCTCCATTTATTTCCTTGCAAGCTAGAGACCTCTTCATAATGGGTGTAGATCATTTAATCTAAAAAATGGCCAAAAACTAATTCATGTGTATGTGTTTTAATATTTTTGGGAAACTATTATTTAGTTCATAAATAATAAAGGGTTTGGATTAAGGAGTAAAATATAATCAAATACAATAAAATATAGATTTATTTCAATTTTATCAAATTAATAACATAGGGAACATAAGTAACTTATCTAGAAAAATAGGCTAAGATGACTATTTCAAAGCCTAAAAACTATTGTATAGGATTGGGAAGATGTCAGGAACTTAGACCTAGATTTCATTTAGTGAAAGGATAGGACCACTAAAAATAGGACACCCTAGGGTTTGGTGTTATTTTCCACTCCTACCGTTGTTATCCAAACTACTCACAGAGATCTGATTCTTCTAGATTCTTTGCATTGTTACTATGTGATCCTACTTATGAAATTTTGGATGATGAATGTTGACAAAACTCACTGTAGAGTTGTTTTAATTTTCAAACCCCTAGGTCTATATACACACAAAATAATATACACATCGAAAGCAAAAAGGGGGAAAAATTGGGTTAGGGGAAGTATGATCACATGATCTAAAACCCCTATTATCCTGATCACTACCTATATTAACCCTCAAGCTAGGGTCTCAAATAAAATGTAGTTCTCCCTTAGGGACATTCATAATCAACGTACATGGTAGATACAAGAACGAACTTTTACCTAGGCCCTTCTTTGATCAAACATGTAAATATATGTGTGATTCATAATGTTGAGTTATACTATTGACTAATTTTTAATATATTTATTGTGCTAAATTAGTAAGTGCTAGGTATAAAATGCCTTGTGAAGTCCTTTATATATGAGACTATTTATTTTGAATTTGGGAGATTTATTCACATTAGCTGACATTAAAAAGACAAAAAAAACTTAAGGGAGGGGCTAAAAAGGGTTTAGGACCTCTTGAGTGAAGCGAAATGAGCATTGAAACTCAAAATAAAAAAGGATAGGAGCACCAAAAATGGGATACCCTAGGGTATAATGCTATAGTCTAATCCTAGTGCTCTTGTCCTATAGGCTCAAGACCTGGGGGGATAGAATTGGCCTGGGAAATTAGAGTCTGATTGAGCTGAAATAATTGGTCAAAAGGTTCTAGATGACTGGTTATGGATAAAAAGGTGACACAAGCCTAAAATAAGACTAAGATAAATAAAACAAAAGACATGGCTAACATGAACAAGGCTCATATTCTCCAGTCAAAGTCTCTTATGAAAAGGACTATGAAAAGACATGATATGTGTGCTTGCTTGACCAATTTAGGGTGTATAAATTTGCCTTCTTTTTATTCTAGTGATGCAATGAAATGAAATATTAGAATAAAAGAAAGAAAATAAAATGCATAGAAAATAAAATGCATACCTAAACCTACCTACATGGAGATGAATGTGTTGCAAAGGTCCAACTCACTTCCTAGCCAAGGAAGTGGATGGAGAGTCGAATAGTGCCTAGAGAGAGAAGGAATCCATGGAGTGGATGCCCCATGTACTAAATATGAATGTGGAATCCATGTATCATGGAGAAGGAGGGTAATGCTTTCCCCCTATGCTGAGTATGACTGAAGATGAGGACTAATCAGAGGCCCAAAACCAATGTCTATCCTCTATCCCATATAAACTCAAGTAATTTGGATGTATGTATAGAATTTGTATGTTGTAAAGAGAAAATCTATCATACCCCCACTCTGAATAATCTAAACTAGAACTGAGAAGTGATTAGAGGCCCAAAACCAATGTTTATCCTCTATCCTACATAAACTTATGTAGTCTAGATCTGAGTAATATAATGGACCAACCACTGTAAATGGCTATAAGTCTAACCTAGTGATAACCTAGGTACAGTTGGGTGTAATATGAAACTCTAGTCAATTTGCAAGAAGAGAATGGTGTGTCTTACCATTTCATATGTATAATCCTAAGTGATGAAGAACATGAACATTTGTGCCATGCCTCAAAATCTAGTATGTGAGTGATGCATCTATATAATCTGTATAACCACATGTGAAAAAAAATATCTTGTCATGCCTTATGTGTAAAATTGGAGACCAAAACACTATACTCTGCACTATGCTTGTAGTATGTTATTTGATTTTGTAATTATGTCATGCTATTGAAGTTATATGTGTAAGACATGTAATAATGTACATGCCCCCTAGTCTAGTATCTAAGCCTATATCTGTATCAAAAATCACTATGAATTCATATAATCTAAACGACTGTATCTGAATAGTCTATGTATATGTAAACTAAAATAATTTTGGATTCATATAATCTAAACCAATATATCTGAATAGTCTATATATTTATAAATTGAAGGTATATCCCTCTAAATTTCTTGAGTAATGCTGAGTGACGCATATAATCTGAATCACTATATGTCTCGACCAATCTGAGCTAAATTTGATAATCTAATTATTGGATGCGTAAGAACCATGGTGTATCCACCTATGAGAGTGGATGGGAATAGTATAAATGATGCCCCCCTTTTGGGGACAGGGATGAAATTTGTGATAGAGGAGGTTGAGCCAAAAGTGATGACTAGTGGCATAATAATAGAAACAAGGTTGGCATGTTGTGAATAGCCTAAGAGGTTGTTTGATTGATTAGATCGAGTTGTTGAAAGTGGAGTAAGTTTTGATTGGTGATGACCAAGGTGTGTGCCTAAGTATAAGAGAAATATAGAGATGCTCATGTTCTAGTAGGTAGATGAGGTAGTAAGAGTGCTAAGTTTGAGTGATGTCAAAGGTATCATTGTCATGATTCTATGGAATAAAATGGTTTGAAAAATGGAGTTATGAGGTTCAAGTTATTAGCAAAACAATATTTATTTTGATTGGAAAAGTTGGTTGATATAGGAAATTGGATTTATTTTTGATTCATTTGTGCATTGACTAGGTTGAGATTTTGAGTTCTAAAGTGAGAGAGATACCGAAGAGATGAGCCACTGTCATGACCTGACTTAAGTAGTTAGTATCCTAAGTTCAAGATGGTGGAGATGTGACCTTGGTAAGTAACCCAAATGCTTGGTTTTTGATTTAGTACTATTAACTAGTTGGTGTGCTATTTTGATGATGCAGGGGGAGGTGTGAATGAGAGAGTTCTATAAGGGCCAAGTGATGGAGACATTGAGGCTATTACCATTATCTAGTGATGAGAGAGCTATCATGGATAGGGTAGGGTTGGGTCATATGTGTGACCTAGGCCACAATGCAATGGGATCAATATCTGATTACCACTTTGTGTGAGAGGTAGAATGTAGATACATGT
This sequence comes from Torreya grandis, assembly GCA_037957365.1. NCBI lineage: Eukaryota > Viridiplantae > Streptophyta > Pinopsida > Cupressales > Taxaceae > Torreya > Torreya grandis. Next base: position 81,661 of record JARHVA010007729.1, on the reverse strand, counting down.
ACTTTCTAGCTTCCTATAGGGGAGATGACTGTGATTCTAGAGGATGTGTATCACATATTGCATTTACCAATTAGTAGGTGGTGAGTGATGGTACATTATGATATGGGTGTTGATTACATTGATCTTGCATCTTTATATTTTACTAGTGTGACCTTATGTATACATTGAAGAGGGAGTGACAATGATGTACTATTATCAGTCATTGTGTAGTCTAGTGTTTAGCACTTGTGGAAGTGGTTGGCTATTTTATTGGCATCATTTGTTATTGTGGATGGGAGTGAAGTGTCTATTTCATAAAAGATGCATATGATTGTGCATAGTTTGGAGGTATATGACACTTTATTATCATGGGGGAGGACTATGCTATCCAAACTATACAAGGATCTTTACAGGTTTACATAAGAGTCATTTAGTGGTGGATTGAGTGCAATGACCTTATTACATTATTGGGCCTATGAGCACATAGAAATTGTGTGGCTAATTAAATTATAGATGGAAAAATGGGAACCTCTATATCGATTTGAAGGGTGGTTGATGAATACATTGGCTTTTTGATCCCATGGGATGGATCATAATAGGCAGGTGCTATATAGATTGGTGGTTGGTGACATTACATGGATGCCTTATAGAGGATTTCTTGGGTGGGTCGAGGAGATAATTTAGTTATGGTATATGAGGGTTAGCTATTGGATACATGACTACTAGGTTGGAGTATATGAGCACTTTCAATATAAGCATGTAACTAGATAGTTTGGGGTACCATAGGATGTGCCCCCAACAACATGTGTGTGGGTGAGGAGTGCACAAACATCTGAAAGGGTAGGAGCTCATGCAAAGCCTACTAAGGTTAAGCTTGTAGCATTGCCTTTGGATGTGAAGGATGTGGTTATAGATATTTTAGATGTGGATGAGATTGGATGATTTGAAGCATACCCTACTTCAATAGGGTACAATAGAGTACAATTGAGGTAGATATGTTTATAAAAAGCTATACTCTATTGTACCCTATTGAGGTAGGGTACGCTTCAAATTATGAAGTTACTTAACCAATCTAGATGATGGGAGGTAAACAGTGATTAAATTTGAATTGTGTACAAATTTGTGATTTTTAGTTTGCTTTTAAAGTATATAGCTAATGTAGTGTCATACTTTTTGTGCAAGTGGAGTAGGAGGTGATCAAGATGAAGCATAGGCTAGGGTGGGGAGTGGAGATGATGATTATTGGTAGACAATAATCAATTCAAAACTCTGAGAGATAAAATGACATGTAACTAATGATACAATGGAGGAGGGATTGATGGAGTGAGTGATACTCATGGTCGGTATTCATGTTCATCTATTTGATAGGGATACTATAGTGATAGCTTCATTTATTAGGGTAGCAAGAGAAAGAGAGATGAGTTGAGAGCTTAGCTGGATAGGCATAGGATACATCCACCTAAGTTTGGTTCAATTAACACAAGGATCATGGATGAGTATATAGACCTTTAGAGGTGATATACGAAATTGCATGAGGAGCATGGTTGGTTACTAGAGTGAGAGAGTCATCACAAGAGGCATGCGGTAACTTAAGGATGTGTGTGGCCATCGAGTGATAGGGTGGATTATGGGATGAGTACTAGTGAGAAGAGTGAGAGTGAGAGTGAGGGTATGATGCCCATTCATGATTGATTATACTCAATACTATGTATATGTTTTGAAAACTTTGTTATATATCTGGATACTTGTTTGATTTTGACTTGAACGTATTGTGTTATAAATTTTTGAATATATTGGTATATTTGTTACAGATGGTTGATTTATAAATAGCTAATTTGGCATTAATGTTAAGGTTACATCTATTTGGTAAAATGGTATTTGGGATGTGATTTGAATTTTTTTAATAAGAATGATGCTATTGTCTGATTTTGAATCATATGTGAGTAAATTTTGTGTTTTTTTGCAATTTTTAAATTGATTTGATAAAGCGAGTTGGTTTAAGATTGGTAATATAGGATATTGGTAAGATAAATATTTGGATAATTTGGTTTGTCTAGGGATGCTTATTTAGAACTAGGACTGTTAGTTGTTAGTATAAGGGGATGTAAGATATTAGTTTGTGCTCAATTCCATGAGAATGGCTCAAAAATATAAAGTATACCCCTTTGGCTCCATTATTTCCCACTAAGTGAAGCTATGTGATCATGTGTATGTTAATTGATGTTTGGACTATGTGTCCAATTCCTCTGAGTAGGTGGATCAAGAATACAAAGGATAGTTATTCCTTTGGATTCATCATTGCCCATTAAGTAAAGTTATTAACTAATACCCATATGAATGTGTGTCGTATCACTCTATGTTGTATCACTATTTGAACCCTAATGGCCAATTGAACAAGTGCCCATATTGTTCATACTATGTAAGAACATGCATTGTATCTGATAATACTTGTGGTGCACTAGTTATATGTGGAAACTCTATAAGATGCAATCTCCTTGGATGCATGACTAAAACTATGTGCCATGAAGGAGGCTCATCTATCCACAATCATAGTGGATTACTATGTGAAATAACACCCTATCGCCTCTGATGTGATGCATATGATTGAGAAATAGATTGAGATGGAACTATAACTTGTGATGGGGGCTCATCTAATCTCAATCATAATGGATTACTATGTGAAATAGGTCCTTAAAACTTAGTCATAGTGAATATCTATCTGGATTAGTACTTTGTGGTGTGGGTTCATCTAATCTTAACTGTAGCAGGTTGATACATGTGATAAGACCCTAAAAACTTAGTTATAGTGAACATGTATTTGAAGTGGTACTCTATTGTAGTGCTTATGACTATGTTGGATATGTAAATGGGATTATACTATGTACTCCTTAAACTACACTACTATATGTAGGTTGATATTGTGGTACTAGTCTCCAAACCTTTTGAGTAGGTGGGATAGGAGATCTTCTATGAGGCTTTGTCCTAAAAATTGCATACTCTCATGATAAGTGACTGATGATCCCTATGAAGGAATGTCTTAAGATGACTCAGTCATGGATGAATGATGTCTATGGTTCCATGGTGGAAGAGATCTTGATACCCCCTATTTTCTATGTAATATCTAAGAAATACCTCCTCTAAATCATCATATGTATGTAAAGAACCAATAAGGAGTAGATGAAAGAGCCAATTCTGTGTAATACCCACTAATTTCTAAAGGAATAACTTAAGTAGAATCAGAGGACTCGCATGAGATGGAAAAGCCTTCTAAAAGGCTTGAAGGTGTATGCATGGATCTCCAATTCCATTAAAGTGAGGCAATGATGGTATCTATAAATGCTTAGGCAATGAAGCTTTGACAAATGTCTTCAGAAGAGGGTTACCATTAAAATCATTGGCATCCATCCAAGACTTATAAGCCTTGTTTTCCAAGGTAAGGAGATGTACTTGGTGTTGTAATTCACCAATTGCATTCATCAAATAAATAATATCTTGGGATGGTATATTAGTATATTGAAGTGGTTCATTTAAAAATTGAATTTGATCATTTATTTTAGCCATGGAAATGCTACATTTATCAATTAGATCATAGAGAGGGGGTGTGCTCACCTAAACCTTTGGAGGAATGGTAACTCGGACCTTAGTAGAGGGATGTGGTCTACAATTCGCTTTGCATGAAGAGTGAGAAATAGGTGATAGTGTAGTAGGGGGTGGCCTGGGAGATTCATTGTTATCTTTATTATTTAGTGAATCAAAAGGTTTAGTGCTCGATTCATGTTGGGTTCACCAAATATTTTATTATTTTTGAGAAACTAGTGTTTAGTTCATAAATAATAAAGGGTCTAGATTAAGGATTAAAATCTAATCAAATATAGTAAATTACAAATTTATTTCAATTTGATCAAATTAATTACATAGAGAAGAGAAGTAACTTATTTGAAAAAATAGGCTGAGATGACTATTTCAAAGTCTAAAAACTATTGTGTAAGACTAGGAAGATGTCAAGATCCTAGATCTAAATTTCATTCGGTGAAAGACTATGATCACTAAAAATAGGACACCCTAGGGTCTAGTTTTACCATCCACTCCTGTCATTATTTTCCAAACTACTCATGGAGATCTGATTTTTCTAGGTTCTTTGAATTGTTCCAATGTGATCCTACCTATGAAATTTTAGATGTTGAATGTTTATTGAGCTTGTTTTAGAGATGTTTTAATATTCAAACCCCTAGGTCTATATACACACATAAAATAATAAACACATCAAAAACAAAAGGGGGAAAACTAGGTTAGGGGAAGTAAAATTTCATGATCTAGAACCCCTAGGATCACTTCCTACATTAACCCTCAAGTGAGGGTCTAAAATCAAATGTAGTTCTCCCTTAGGGAATGTGCATAATCAACATGTATGGTAGATGCAAGAATAAACTTTCGCCTAGGCCCTTTTTTGAGCAAGCATACAAATCTATGTGTGATGTAGAATGCTGAGCTATACTATTAATTGATTTTTAATATATTAAATGTGCCAAAGTGGTAAGTGCTATATATAACATGCCTAGTGAAGTCCTTTATATAGGAGACTCTTTATTTTAAATTTGGTAGCTTTATTCGCATTAGTTGATGTTCAAAATACAAATAAAACTTAAGGGAGGGGATAATAAGGGTTTAGGACCTCTTGAGAAAAGATAAATGACCATTGAGACTCAAAATACAAAAGGAGAGGAGCACCAAAAATGGAACACCCTAGGTTCCACTGCTATACTCCAATCCCAATGCTCTTATCCTACAGGCTCAGGACCTAAAGGGATATAATTGGCCTAGGAAATAGAGTCTAGTTAAGCTAAAATTACTGGTCAAAAGGTTTTGAATGACTGGTTATGGATAAAAAGGTGACTTAAGCCTATAACACGACCAAGATAAATAAAATAAAAGACATGGGTAACGTGAACATGACTCATATTCTCTAGTCAGAGTCTCTTGTGAAAAGGATTGTGAAAAGACATGATATGTGTGGTTGCTTGACCAATTTAGGGTGTATACAATATGATATAAGATTTTTGGTGTATGATATCCCCTAAAATACCTTGTAATTTCACCACATCATCACTTCCAGATGCACTTTAAAATATTTTATCATTTGCATGTTATGTATGGCCTTGTCCTTTCTTCCATGGGTATAAGTATGGTGTTTATGTATGTTCTTAACCTTGATGTAATTTCTCTAGGCATCAATATATTGGTAGCATAGATAAAAAAATCTAGAATATAGACTTTGAAACCTTAATTTATTGTCCCAACATCAATGTTATTGTTAGAATAAATAAAAATAAGGCCACCCACGAGCTCAGACTACTCACCAAATAAGAAGATGATAATCACATCTCCATCAAGGAATAAATAAGGGGTAGAGAACCCAACCCAAATGACAAAATGAAACTATCAATATGCCCCTTTATGCATCCATGTGGTATGCACTTTACAAAATCTTTATTACTCACCTCAACTATAACATAAGAAACAAGATAAACTCCATAACCTCAATGTAAATCCAATAACTAACCTGAAGTTAGAGCATGTGTATGATATGGGTACTATGGTGTATGATATCACATGAAATACCCCATCATTTCCCCTCATCATCACTACCCAAATCATATTTAAATATTTATATATGTCAATATAATGGTAATAAAAATGGACATAAGTTATAACATAAAATTTGGAACCTCAAAGTCTTGTCTCCATATCATTGCATTACAATGTTGATTTGAGCTACACATCAGAGATGGAGACTTATCGCAATAAAATCAATGTCATGTTTTCCTCGTTGACCCTTCATGATAACAAACATGAAATCAAATAAACTACCACCTTACAAGCTATGTACCCCTTTCTGATGCATGTATGTCATGTAAATCCAACAACTTCCTTAAGTTTAGGCAATCTTCTAAATTTTACATCATGTTTAATCACCCTAATAGATGTCCATGAAAGATAATTACAAATGTTTAGAATATTTTCAAATTTAATCTCGATATTTATTGTATTTAGCCATGTCCACTTTAAATTTTTATCCAAATCCCAAAAACCCAAACATTTTCTCCATTACAACAACCAAGACAAAACCCAATCACCTAGACTTAGCCTGACCCCAACATGTTGGGATCTTCAACCAACCAATATATATGTCCCATAATCAAAACCAAGGTAGTTATAATTTTGACATAGAGATTGGGCAAAAATGCCATCTCTTTCTGTGAAGAATGCAAGCCATTGTATCTATTAAAGCATTGCCTGCCAATTCATAACTCGATCATTCTTACCCTTAGAATTACTTTACACAAACTTATTTTGGCATCCAAATACATTTGATCACAACATGAAAGTGGTGAACTATTTTAAGGTGAGTTAGGTTTTAAGTGAGGTTTAACTATTGCTTTACACTCTTTCACTTTACAAAACCCCACTTGACAATATATAAACTATATTACATATATTAAACATTAGTGATTATATACATATTATGTAATATATATTATAATATTTTTATATATTAAAAATTAATTGTATAATATATGAATATTTTTTTAGATCGATATCAGGGTTTTTGGGGCCCTTTTTTGATAACAAATTTACTCCAAGAACCAAATAGATTTGGATTAATGACACAAACTGTCAAGGCATCTGATCAACCAATAACAATTAAACCCAACTACCCAAAGTATTAAAAAAATACTTCAACTTATCCAAAAGGAACACAAATAACTAAAAATAAAAATACTATGTTTCACCCCTTTTTGCTTTACTATGGGAGTGAAGAATCATGGAAGTGGGATTAGGTATAAAACATTCTCTTTTCTTATTTATAACTATCATCCATTCTTTTAAATTACTCATATGTACTAAATCCAATCTTGGAGAGATATACCTTTCCTTAGATGAACTTCTACCAACCAAATTTTTGCTATCTGAAACCCTATTAATCATAATTATAGATCCAACAACCTCTATCAACTGAGGCAATGAGACAAAATTAGTTAACCCTGCTTCAGTCTCCTTCTTCATCAAGACTTTTGCAACAGATTCTAAGGACAAAATAGGATCATTAATAATAAAAAATCTATGAAAATATCTTCCCTTGCCTCCTACCACCAAGAAGATGCCACTTTTTGGTTAGAATTTAGATAAGATTCAGCCAAATGACCAATTTTGAAATAATTTCTACACTTGAAGGGAATACCCTCATAATCAAGGGTTTGGGACCAACATCTATCTTTAACTCTCAATTCAATCTTCTCAGGTAGGGCTTGAGAAATATCTAAAAAAAATAACCCTGGCAAAGGTTGTTTTGGAAAAATTTAAAAAAGATGCATCAATTTCCAAATAATTCCTCAGGGAGTTTCCAATATCCATCAATCCAAATTATGACCAAAATTGAAGAGGAATATATGGAAGCCACACCCAAACATGCTTGAAAGAGAGATTTTCATATAAAAGGCTAAAATGTAGGAACTGACATTTTAAAAGAATAAGATGATGATCAAAACTACAAGATTTGGACTATAAGATCTTATTACAATCAACAAGAGTTTCAAAAACCACTATTAAAAATCTTATAAATTAGGAATATAATTCCAAACTATCTTCCAACAATGGTTTCCATGCTTTCAAAATCTATTGATGAAGGCCAAAAAGGGAAAGCCATAATATGTCAAACCCACAAACTAAACCCCTTTCTAAAAACCTAAACTCATTTTGAAGAACTTCCTCTAGAGTTTCTTTCTCAAAAATGACAATTGGTGAGGATTTTGCAATGGCTAGGGTTCTAAATTTCTTCCTCTAATAAATTAATTGGCTAAATGATTGACCAACTACATGTAGTTCTACTTGGGAAGGAGAAGACTGAAGCCCTAAAGATATTTCACCAATTGCTATCATCTCCTTTTTATTCTTTCTCTACCTTGCAGTTGTCAATGCTTTCATCCCACCATTTGTTGTTAATTGTTCTTCTCCCTTTCCACAGTCCACATCTACCAATAAAGTAAGCTTTTTAGGAGGGTGTAGGGTATTTTTTCCCTCCTAGACAGTTGTGAGAGCACCTAGGTGAAAATATCTAGCTTTTATTATATTATATAATTAAATTATTATTAATTTATTTGGGGTTATTTATTTTTTTAATAATGTTTTTTTTAATTATTAAAAATGTATTTATTTTTTCTTAAAATAAGGCTTTAAAGCCTTGGTGGGCTCAACCTGTAGCTTGCACCCATGCCCTAGTTTGCCTCCCATGTCACCACCTTTTGTCCTAACCCATCCTTCCTCCTTCTCCATCACTTTCTTCCCCTCTTCCCATCTTTCCATCCTCTGCACACCCTCTCTGGTTGCCTCCCCTGCTCTTACCTCTAAATGACTTCCATGGTTTGTGGCTTTTTCAGTTGTGGCCCACTCCCCATCCACCTTCCCACCACCTCTATTCTACTCCCCACAAATCAAACCACATAGTAAATCACTATCCACACTATTTAATATTTGAAATAGATCATGTCCTACTTAGTGACTTTCCCCATAAACCACTTGACCACAAGGTTGACCACTAGCTCTTCCTCCACACAGATGATGCCAATCCTCATCATTTGATTTAAATGACATATCTTAGATTCATAGATGAATCTATTATATGATCCTTGCCTTTGATGTAAAAATATAGTAAATAATATTCAATTAATTACACAATCAAATATAGAAGGAGATAAGGGGATTTTAACTTTGTAAAATGTTATTATTTTGGTGAACAAGTGACTATGAGTTTATTTTTAATCTTTTCATCTCCATTTAGAATTATCCATGTGAATTTTTTATTGGACTAATCACCAGCGTCCCCCTCAAGGATTCATGACATGGAATAATAGCCTCCCATGGGTACTTATCTGGCATTTATATTAAGCATTAATAGGTCAATATTTTGGTGCAATAGAAAGCATTCTTTTATAACAATTGGTATCAGAGCTGTGATCACAAGTTCAAATACCCTTATGTAATGTTGAGGGGGGATTATTGGATTAATCACCAATGTCGCTTTCAGGAATTTGTGACATGGACTAATAGCCTCCCATGGCTACTTATTTGGTGTTTGTATTGGGGGTTAATAGGTTAATGTTTTGGTGCAATGGTAAGTGTTATTTTCTAACATTTTCTACTTACTAGAGAAGGACCTTATGAATGGTCTTCATCATAACCTGCAACTTATAAAGTGAATCTCTAATTTTACTTAACTATACATCTAAAATATGTAATGTACTTCAACGTCTAACTATATCTAAAATGGTAAAATTCCATAAAAGTAAATTTTAGGAGGGCTTAGTTTTGGGGTCTCCATAGAGACTTTGTTAAAATTTAAGGCCATAGGGAGTAAACAGTTCCATAAAGAAAAACTTAAATTGAGTTATTCAAAAATAAAAAATAAAAAAATATTTTAGCATAGCTATTTAGAATTATTTTTAAAATAACTTTTGGTCCCAATCGAGATAAAAAATATTTATCTACCCGCTCTTTCCTAAAGTATGGTTATGTTTTAAAAAATAAATTATTAATTGAAAAATACTTCAAGCTAAGGTACCTTTGTTATACACACTTTTAAAGTATAGTAACCCTAATACAATAATAAGGGCTTATTACAATAATTTTTTTGTAAAGAAATAATTTTTAATTTTCTATACACTTATTAGTCTATACTTGAACTTTCAAAATTAAATTTTATTCTTTATTATAATTAAATTTAAAATTATATAAAGGTATAAATCAATGTTAAATTGAAGTCTCAGAGAAATTTGGCAAAATAAATATCTCCAAATCTTTTATAGTAAGTCAAAGAAGGTTGATTTATTTGTGCATGCAACAATTACTTTGAAAAGTTTAGATGTTTAAATGTGGAAGAGATTCAATCTAACTTCTTTTATAAACTATTTTTTTTTTAATATTTTAATAAAATTTTGTTACCACTTTTAATCATTATTATTATTAATAAATTAAATCTACATAAATAATTAAAAAACACTATAAAAATTTATCACAAATTTTATAAGATTAATTAAATATTTCAAACGACTAAAATACTAAACAATATTATTAACTACAATTATTACACTAAAAAGACACATAACTAATCATCACCTATGTGGATTGAGGGAAAAAGAAAGAAACAAGTGAAAAACATTACAAAAATGTTCTCCATAAAAATGAGCACCCTAAATTATTGTACATCCTAAAAGTTCCATGTGCCTCTGGAGGGATGGTGGTCCACTAAATGACTTAGGAAATGATGAAATGAACTCTTACCATCTTTTCATTTATTTATTATATGTTCTTGGAAAGAATAAAATACTTTATACATACAAGTAACCACCTATTTATGAGTATATATGTTTTTTGACAGAGTTATCAAAGATTGATTATTATAATTTGAAGAATGGAATGAAAACTTTATTAATTTAATTAATAACTACTACAAAGATCTTTGTTTACATGAAAATACTATTTTCGATCTGTAGTATGTATGTATGTATATATATATATATATATATATATATATATATATATATATATATATATATATATATATATATATATATATATATATATTACTATTCAAAATGGTAAAATACTTTTGTAGGCTTCTATTTTTGTTCAGCAAGAGGTATTGCTCTCATGCCCTATGCATGGGCTACCTCTATATTTTCATGCAGTAGGGAGGTTGCAGGTGCAGCTCCACAAGACAAAAAATTGCAAAAAAAATATTAAAAATTCAAATCAAATTTATGATTATTTTTCATCATTAAAAAATTAGATGAATAAGAATATGACCTTTAACTTTTGAAAATTAAAACTAGCACTTCAAATTTTCTTGATGAAAATAGTTAGAATTTTATCTAAAGGAGAGTTAATCACAGGCAAAGATTTAAACCAATCTTGCTTTTTTGGACTTGATAGAGCCATGTCTATATCTATTGTAGGTGGTTGTATTTTTACATTGGCATGCCCTTCAATGAAAATCCTCAACATGGATGTACTATAGATTGAAAACCAATCTCCTATATTGGTTTTCACATAGTCACTATCTCCACCTAGATGCATTTTTATCATTCAAATAGCTAGTATTTGGTTTTCATTTATGTTAGGTCCAAATGGACCTATTTTACCTCTATGCATTGTGGAAACCAAGGAATCTCTACATATGAGGATATCCTTTAAATAATGATGACATTGCAACTTCAGATAACTAGGTCTATATATTCTAGATCCCTAAACTAGGAGCTTAGACTGAGCTTCAATGGTGGCCCATACATTTGATGTATTTATTCTGGCTCTACCTAGGTCATATTTGATCTTGGTTCCCTTGAATTTTTTTGGGTTGAAAGTTTCCTCATGGATTTCCATTAAAAAATGTCCTATGTTTGCCTTTGTTTATTGGTCATCGATATCAACTTGGACCTATTGACTCTTTGATCGAAATATACACTATTAGATCTCTTAGTATGAGTTAACACATACCATCAGATCTTTCGGACACACTAAAATTGTTCATCCATGCTCTCACTTCATTGATCTTTACGTATGATTGCATGCTAACCATTGACTTTGCTTCTATTTGAATGCTAACGACTACTTTATGAGGATCAAATTTGACATCTATGTGACTATCATTTAACGTCCACGTGACTATCATTAACGTTCATATGACCATAAAATTTAAAATCTAATGATTAATTACATGAGATTTATTTTTATGTTCACATGCTTGTTAATGAAATCTATGTGACTGTCATTAACATCTACATGATCATCATAATTTAAACCCTAGTGGTTTAATTATCAAGCTTATTCTTGACATTTGCATGACTACCAACGATGTCCATGAAACCATCATAATTTAAACTCTAATGGTTTTTTATTGTGGCCTAATTTTGAAGTTCATTTAAATGTCTTACTATCTTAGATGAACTTTGAAAGCTTATATTTGGAAGTGGAAAACTCATGAGAGTGCCAAATTTGTAACAGATGATCTCAAAACTAAGGGTATTGATTCCATGTGATTTTTTGGGTCTATGAGGCATCCTAATCATACTTATGAAATACATAAGTGGAATAATTTTTTCATTTATACATGATAGGAAAGATAACCTAGTCCTTTTATCCTTGTGTTTAGGAACTTTTTCTTGATCATGTAAGCTCTGATGACTTCTTTGAGGCTTGTGAAAACTCACCTATAACCTAGAACTAGTTAGACACCATTAAACCTCCTCTCAAACCTATTCATCAAAGATTAAAAAAATGCAATTTAAGCTAGCTTAAAGTGTTTTAAAATATTTGTAAGCACTATGATATTCTCCTTATCATCAAATCCTTTATTTAATATACGACTCTGCTTAACTCCTTTCTCCATGCTTGACCTCTAGAACATTGCATTGCATCTAGACAAAATTTTGTATGTGGGACAAACTTAGCCAACATTTTCCTAATGTCCCTCCACAAAAAATGCTTGTTGTATTTAAAACCACTATGTGAATAAAATAAATTATCTATGTTTTTCTTGATACCATGTAAGCCTAAGTACTCCCACATTGGCATATAACCCTGGTGCACATCTGAGCACCAACACTTAGGATGTAGAAAATAGTAACTGAATCGAATAATATGTTCCAAAGGTTTCATTTTTTTTAAGATCCCTTATCTTATTAACCAAGTATTTTATAATTTGGGTGATAATACTTTGTCTTAAAGAATCTTAGCACATTTATGTTTACTTCTTATTATTATCAATTTAGGAATTAAAAGTTATTTTTTTTATTGAAATCATTATCACTAAAGACATCTTGGAAATTTACATGTTCAATTAGAATGAGTAATATATAAACATTTATAGCATTAAAATTTATTTCTTGATTTTGAAGTTTACCTTAGCTATGAAATTAACTTTTGTTTTTTTCTATTTGTTTCTTGCTATTGCAAACATTAATTATTTTTACATAAATTATTATATTACAAATGTTTATGTTGTGTCCAATATATATATATATATATATATATATATATATATATAATGAACATGTACTTTTTAACTATTGTTATTGCTTATCTACATTTACTTGTCATTATATCAATTGACAAGTACATTTGGACCATGTGTAGTCTTTATTGAATGTCATATTGTGTGTTGTCTTTTAAAAAATAATAATGAGTTATAAGTGACTTTTATATTGCAGATACTATATTTACCTTCTCGATTGACATATTTGAAAAGGTACTTGCATTTCTTTTTGAAAGTATTTGGAACAAATACATTTGAAGAAAAATCAAATGTTATAGATATTTTGTAGGAAATTTACTTATTTTTTTAAAAATGCAATTTAGCTTATTTTTTATTGCTTTCATTATTTACTTATTTGAAAAGGTACTTGCATTTTTTGTTTGATTTGAAAGTATTTAGAACATTTAAATTCACCTATCTGCTAAGGTATTGGAGTTTTCTATTTTCTTTTTAACTATCTGAATTCATTGAATTAGAGTGAATGATTTATTTCTACATAAAAATATTTATATATAATTAAACTAATTATAGACGAAGATTGAAGTTATCTTCAATTTTTAGTGGATTAAAATATTGATATTTATTGAATGTAAATGCCATCTTTGTCATTGTTAATGCAATTACACTTTTATGCAATAGGGAAACCATGAAAACCAAAAAAGGGAAACTAAAAACTAGATCAAATGAAATGTTAATAGATGTTGAAACATATAAACAACAACCAAAGACATTATTTTTTAACACTGATGATGTGCTAAAAGATAGTCACCTTTTCTGAATTAATTCATTTAAATATAATGTAGGTGACTATCTTTTGTATCCAATGGATAACTGAATGGTGGAACATATCAATTTACTTATGGTCACTGATACAACAAAAAGTATTTACACTTTAACATAGATCCATCAATACCAGAATATTCAATATTATTCCATGACAATAATCCTGCCCGTGGCCACTATGAGCCTTTGTTATGTAAAAGAACAAATGTTGAAACTAGTGAAATTGAATAATTGAAATTGTCAAAGGGTAGATGTAGGATAATGGGGTATAAAATGAGGGGGCGGGGGTGTTGGGGGGGTTTATAAAGTAACACC
>JARHVA010007729.1:0-65000 GCA_037957365.1 Torreya grandis | reverse complement strand
CTCATTAACCATCATCATTTCTTATCATCCCTAGTCAATCCTTCATCATCTTTCATTGTACCCCTCATCATCCCTAATCAATCCCTCATCAACCCTCATCATCTTTAATCATCCCTAATCACCCCTTCCTCATCTTTCCTCATCCCCCAAAGTCCCTAAAAATTCCCTCATTGTCACTCATTATACCTAATCACTCTATCATCATCCCTAGTCACTCCCTCATCTAGTAGAGTGCACATTCCAATCTAGTAGTTAGTATAAATTCGTTTTAGACTAAATAATATGTTTTTATTAAAGATGAATATTGAATGGTTCTTCAATTCATTTTGTTCTGATTGGAGTTACTAGGGTGATTATTTTCATTCATGTCTAGTAAATTAGATAGGGTCATAATGGATTACTCTAGGGAGATTGTTGAATGATTTACATGGTCAAAATGAGATAATATCCTCTTTTCACTTGCATGGAAAAAATTCATTTTAAATGATGATGGATGATGAAAAATGATGATAGATAAAAAATTATCTCTTTGCACTTACTTCGCATGAGGTGAAATCTTTCTTCTAGACAGTTATTTCCAAATCATTGAGCAAAAAGGCTAGATAATTTTGGATCTTCTCATGTTTATAAGTTATTCTCAAAGAATGATGTGGGTCATGAGTATAAATTATTAGCATTTGTGCCACTCTCTTTGTTATGGCATGTTTTCTCCTTGCATTGAAATCTTTTTGCTTGGGTAGGAATTTTGATAGTAAAGTGGAGAGCGGGTTGAGATGAACTACCAATGATTTCATCATTCTTCTGTAGTGTGGTATCTAAAATGTATGGTTATTGTTTGTCATTAAGGTTTCTTTTTTAGGGTTTTAGGTTAAGAGTTTAGGGTTCAAAGTTTATAGTTTAGTGTTTAGAGTTGATTGTTTGGGTTCTAGAATTTAGGTTTTGAGGTTTAGGGTTTATCTAGTTTTAGGATTTAGGGTCTATGGTTTTGGGTTTAGGGTTAAAATTTCAAGGTTTAGTTTTTAGTGCTTAGGGTTTAGTGTTAAAATTTTAGGGGTCAAAGTTTAGGGTTTAGGTTTTGGGGTTCTATGTTTAGGGTTTAAAGTTCATGATTTTAAATTTTGTGTTTAAGGTTTAGTGTTTAATATTAAGGACCTATAAGGTTAAGGTTTTATGATTTACTATTTAGGATTTAGGATTTTAAGCTTATGGTTTGAGATTAGAGTTAAGGGCTTAAAGTTTAGGTTTTAGGGCTTAGGGTCTAGGATATAAAGTCTAGGGTTTAAGGTTTTATGTTTAAGGTATATATTTTAGGGTTTAGGTATTATTATTTTGGGTTTAGGGATAATGTATTAGGGTTAAGTGTTTAAGTATTATGGTATTTAGGGCTTAGGTTTAGAGTTAAAAATTCAAGGTTTATGGTGTTTAGGGTTTTAGGTTTAGGGTTAATGGTTTAGGTGTAAATGAAGTGTACTATGGTGATTAATTACATTTATGTTTGGTATGAGTGATTGTACATGAATACAGTAATATGCCATGTATGAGTGATAACATACCTACATGTAGTACTAGGTATGGGGTAGATGTAATGTTTGAATGACTATATCACTATTATATGTATGATATACGTTGAATGTTATAGGCTATCCATTTATGCATATTAATAGACCCATTGATTAAAAAACCTATAAATTATTAGGAATTCATCTTGAATCCACCTTCAATCCTTTTACATGAATGCCCCTAGTCATTACTTTCTCTATATAAGTTAAAATAACCCATATCCTTTCTAGATATGGTTTAGCCAATGCTCGCTCTCCTTTCTCTATATAAGTGATAACTCAAGATTATGGTTTATGGATAGAGATTTAAGATTTATAAATTTAGGGTTTAAGGTTAATGGTTGATGGTTAAAGATTCACAATTGAGGGTTTAGTGTATAGGGATTAGCATTTAGGGTTTAAGTTTTAGTGTTATGTCTTAGAGATTAGGATTTAGGGCTTATAATTTATATTTTATGGTTTATGGCTCAGGGGACTAAGAGTTTAACTTTTAGGTTTTGGGGCTTGGTGTTTGGGGTTAGGGTTTTAGGTTTATGGTTTCACACTTAGGGTTTAGGGTGTAAGGTTCATTTTTTTGGTCTTGGGGGTTTATTTGAGGGCTTAAAACTTAATGTTTAGTATTTAGGGTTTGGGATTTAGTATTTGGGGATTAGGGTTTAGGATTTAGGGTTTACTATTTATGGTTTAGAGTTTAAAGTTTAGGGTTTGGGGTTTTAGGTTTAGGGTTAAGGGTATAGGGTTTAGGGATTTAGGTTTAAAGTTTAAGATTTTTTAATTTTTGGTTTTTGATTTAGGTTTAGAATTTTTGGTTTAGGATTTATAGTCATGTAAAATGTGAAATTGTATAACTTTAGTATGGATAAAACACCTAATCAATAGGTCCTCTTGTTGACTCACACAACCCTTCTAGGCTACTTCTTTCACTTAATCCTAGTCATCCAAAAATTTCTAGATTTAGCTTTTTGTAACCCAGGTAGCCCTTTTTATCCTAGATCCACCCCCCTAGGTTTTTTTCCCTCTAGACAATAGCACCCAAATAGGATAGGAGTGTTGAAACTTAGGGTGTCTTATTTCCATCATTTTTGTCCAAGTTTACTTTTGGTCTTAATGGTTAGATTTTCCTGAATCTTTATCTTTTTCTCTGTCAGCCTAATACAAAGTCATGTAACTCATGATCATAAATTAACCTATAAAAGGCTATTTAAAGTCAATTTAGAAGGGTGGGAACTTATTTTTCAAGAGAGATGCAAGAATACAAGCGAGCACACTCAAACACTCTTACTTATTATTTGCACACAACCTTCCAACATTATTTCAATCCTACTCAAGTCATTGCATTAGTCCCTATCCAACTGAAGCACATCTAATTTTGATTTATAGTTGCATTAATCCTACACAAATTACACCAAGCACTTCAATGGGAGAACTAAGTTAGCTTGATCCCTCTTTAGAGTATTGGTATGTAGGAAATATTCCCACACATAGGATGTGAAGTGCATTTAGTGTATCCCTTACACACTAACCCCTTCTTTCTCTTTCCTAAGTTTGCATTCAAGTTCAAGACCTGGGAAATACTAAGAGTTTTGAAGATTAAAATAAATAAGCTCTGAAAGGTCTTAGACCCTAAAATTTTAGTGATAGAGTAACACAAGCATTCCAAACAAAACCCATAAAGATTTTAGTCTTAGGATAACACTATAATAAGACTAAAATGCCAAAAAATAGGGTGTTCAATCTTTGATGCTCCTATTTGATCAACAAATGAAGTCTAGGGACCTATTTCCAACTATTTATTAGTCATGTTCCTCAAGTATCAGACCTTGTCTCAATCCAGATCAGCCAAAATAAGCTAAGCTCTAATCTCTCTCACTCCCTACTATATTTAGAAAAGGAAAAAATACAATCTATTTACACAAATTAGTAGGTTAATTAAAACATATTTATTTACTGATTTACATTACTGATCCATGTTATTATTTAGGACTTAAACCTCTAATTTTCTAAAAAATTAATAAAACATTTGGTGAACCCAACTTACTTCAAATTTTTGCACAAAAACCCTAGAAACCCTAGGGATAATTATTTATAATTTTTTTTAATATTTTCCTAATTTTTATTAAATTTAAAAATTAGAAAACTACAAATTAATTGACATATTTTCAATACATTCACCCAAACCCTAGTTTGCACATACTAGGTCCTATTTGCATACAAACACTTTCAAACCACTAGGAAAAATATATTGCTAATTTTAGAAATATTTTCAAATTTTTCCTAAATTTTTCAAGCTAAATTATACAAAATTCATAACAACTTTTTAAAATTATCATACTAATTTTGAAAAAAAATCTTTTCAAAAACTAGGTGCATCAACTAGTTCCCAGTTAGTTTCCAAGCTTTTTCCAATCATTTTTTGCATTTTAGTTGAATATCTAAATCAAAAAATCAAATTTCAAATTCAAAAGATCATAGTATTTTGCAAACAATATTTTTAAAAAAATCCAAGTTACATGTACTAGCTCCTTTTTGCTTGTTAAGGTATCACCTTACATCTATAGTCAAATTGCAAAAATGATGCTCATTTATTTACAAACTTTTCTTACATTTCTTGCAAATAATAAGGAAACCATAATGGTCCCTATCATGTACATAAATGATGAAGTCTATCATATGTTAGTGAAAAGCTTCATCCTTTACATTCCATATTTATGTTTCATAATAAGGGATGATATTACAAAATTCATTGATAAACTTGCACAAGATTTCAATATTTCTTTTGCATATTCTCTATCTCTCATGTGGGAAAAATTTCAATCTTATCATGTTAAACACATTACAAATATTATAATACATGTCAAATATATTAAGGCATTATTACACAAATCAATGCTCTCTACCATTTTATCTTTATCTCTCATAGGGAAAAATATACCCTAGTGCATACATTCAGCCTACAACTTTTTCAAAACCTCTTCAACATATGTTCTTACATGTCCAATCGGAAGCAACTAAGGTTTGCACTTGTCAAACTCTAAGGAATCAAATCACTAGAATGAGCAATATATTTTTATATTTAAAATTGTAGAATCAAATATTACATGGAAATATCACAAAATTGGAAAATTATATTACAATTCAAAAGCTTCAAGGGTACCCTAGTGCCAATCATGTATATGCACCTTTACCTACTCAATTGGTTGCAAGCAATGTTACATATCAAAACAACAAATCACAACAAAGTAACTCTAAAACTAGTGATTTAAAAAACATTCAAATATCAAATAAGAGTTCAAGTGAGATACTAAGGTAAACGATTAAAGCTAATTTGATCAAATTAACTCCTTTATATACAATGATAAGATCTAGATATTATTATGCATATCATAGAATGCATGAACATCACACAGATACATGTTTGGTATTGAAAAATCATATACAATAAATAATTGTTAATGAGGACCTTATACAAGGTAAATCAATCAATAAACATCCAAAAAATATGAACACATTCACAAAGGGTCAAATTCAAAAATAGTACAAAAGTGGTTGCCAAAGCAGAACTCAAAACAATAAAAGTATCAACAAGAAAAATTAGAGCAATAAATAATACCAAAAGCACATGTCAAGCATGAAAAATATGCAAATATACCTCTCCAAAATGAGGGTTAAATTTCAAATCAATATGGGTTTGGTCAAAGATATCTACAATAGTTTAATTATCAAGGTCAAGGGTTGGGCAAGCATACCCAAGGCATTACTACTCCTATTCTAGTAGATGCTAATGTTTGTCATTAGGGTTTGGGATTTATTGAATATCCTCAGGCAAATCATTCATAGACACAATTTATCAAAGGAAAAGATACATATACAACAATAGTCAACATTAGCATTCCATTGGTTCAACATTAAGATGATAATGATGAGTGGAACAATATAGGTTATGATTTTCAAGATATCGATGATGAATCCAAATATACAGTCATATTCTTAGCCTTTAAATCATGCTTCAAAATCACACATGATTCCATTATTAGATACAAGACACCATGATAGGAGGTCTCATTTGAGACTCATTAGTTAATATCATTTCTTCACAATATTACTTGTACATAGCTTCCTTTTGCTTGATTTTACATAGTTCCTTTTCAATTGATTGTACATAAATCTCTTTTTCCTGATTATACATAGTTTATTTTAGAAAAAATAAAATATATAAAAAACATTTTGATTGTATCCATCATCCATGCTTTACATTGCTACTATCATGCTAGGACTTACATTCACTATTTCATGATATTATATGTCAATTTATCTACATTACCATGTTTCACTTGATCTCTTTTGAATGTGTGCAGTGACATCAAGCAACTTGATTACTTTACTCTACCCATTGAGGTGGCATTCCTAATTCTACATTAGAGACACACATTGATATACATATCCACTAGGGGCATCTTCTACATGACTACACCATCCAAGATATGCCATTCCTACATTACACAATCTGAGTTATCATATTGATGCACATTCCTTACTAGATTACATAAATTACTATATCAACATATCACTAGTATCTAGTAGTTGTGTATTTCTTATCATATACCTAGTCTTTTACTACACATTTTTTGCATACTTTTGCATTTGCTTTGATTAGTTAGATGTGTTTATATCTTCTAACTCTTATCTTGTTTTCATTCATTCCTTGCTTAGCATAGCTTTTGTTTTTGCATTTCTAGTTATTGATTGTCTTCTATTTGTCCCTTAGGATATCTTCCAATGTCCTTTGACTCTATTCATGTATGTACCTTAGGACATATATCAATGTCCTTTTTCTGTAATCTTTCATGTGCTTCTAGCCCCTGTGCCAACTTTGCTTATTCCACTTGTATGTGTATGTGACATTTGAACATGCCTTGTATGCTTGATTTCTAGTTTGAAGGACATGTGCCCATGTCTCTTATTTGTATGGTCCCTTGACCACTCTTGTATGATTCTTGATTCTTACTTTGTATGCTTATTTACTCCTCACTGTGTGCAATGCCATGATTCCAATCATACTTTTATCTTGCTTGTTGGATGCCTTGATGGACATCATGCTCCATCCCTCCATGCCAAATAATAAACTAAAAACTAACAACTAACAACTAATATCTAACATTACTAGTCCAATTTAGTATCATGAACATGATCTTATGTTTTTACATCTACTAGGCATACCCCTATTGATCGAAAAATCTATCAATTCACATATTGTTATATATTGAAACATATTGTCAAATATCAATGTTATATCATATATCTATATAGTTTAACATACTTGTAGGAATCTTTTATTCTAAGGGTAGTCATTTTAGGTTCATCATTCCTACCCTTAGAAGAGGGGGCATCAAACAAGGGTTTGTCATAGAGATAAAACCTCCTAATATTCAAAATAATAGCATTCAAAACACTTAGTATAGAATCTAGAGGTCAAACAAGAGCAAAAAAATAGTGATAGTTTCAAATCAGTAGTTAGTTTTCACACCAAACAATAACACCAAAAATGGATAGTAGTGCCAAACATATGGGTGTCCACATTTTGGTCCTACCATCTAGGCAAGAAAATAATCAGGGTTTCCATAAATAGGTAAAAAGTTCAATTTAGGAATAGTATTTGCACTTTTAGATCAATCAAATTTAGTAGTTTTAGTATAGTTTTCTTAGATATAGGGGGTTATCATGTGTGGCATGATGGTTATCACTTATTTAAAATTATGTAGTTGTCATAACTTCCAAATTAGAATCCATGTTCTAGACTTCAGTGATTGGGCGTAGTGTGCAAGGCACATTGATCTTCTTTTCTTTTTGAGTTCAGTTTATACCTAGGCATTCTCAGCAATTGCATGCCTTACTCCATCTACAAGTGGTTGGCATCACATTTAAATTAAAATTGCATACAAGTTTAGCTTTCTAATTACCTGAGGTGACTTTCACATAAGCATTTTGCACTAGTTTTAGAGAGGCTTTCATATAAGCCTAACCTCCATGTTTTGAAGTGGCCAAAAATAGCCTAGTTTCTAGCATCTACTTAGGCTATCCATGCCATATTGTCAAATTTCTTGAGCATCCATGGGCTCCAAGAGCCATCTCATATGACATGTATTCTATACCGATATCACTTCTTAGCTTCACTTAGTGGGTAATGATGGAGCCAAAGGTCTAGATAACCTTTGTATTCTTGAGCCACCTATTTAGAGGGATTGGACACACAATCCAAATATCGATTAGCATACACATGATTTGTTAACTTCACTTAGTTGGTGATGATGGAGCCATAGGGCCAGCCTTTACATTTTTGATCCATTTTTTGGGGAATTGATCATTCAACTTTATTCATGATATTACTCTTGATTAAATACACACTCAACATCATCTAACACATTCTAGAATCATAATAGTTTTTGTATTGGTTCACATACCAAGTGAGGTGTATTTTTTCCTTTCTCCTCTTATTACTTAGCTCTTATAAATTCTTATTTTAGATATAGCATATCTAGTAAGAACTAATCTACTTTATGTTTTCATTGTAGATTCACAATTTGTAGTGTGCTCTTTCTATGCACATCCAACATAAAATAGCTTCATGAGCTTCACCCTTACAAGAAAGTTTAGGTATGCTTCTTATTTTCCTTAATATTAGTATTTCACTTTGTTGCATCACTAGAATAAAGGGGGGGACCAAATGTAGTCATGTAAAATATGAAATTATACAATTTTAGTATGGCTAAGACACCTAATCGATAGGTCTTCCTATTGGCTCACATAACCTTTATAGGCTACTTCCTTCACTAATTCCCAATCATCTATTTTTTTTTGAATTTAGCTTTTTCAGAACCAGGTAGCCCTTTTGATCCCAGATCCACCCCCTAGGTCTTTCTCCATCTAGATAATAAGCCCAAATAGGAGATGAGCATTGGAACTCAGGGTGTCCTATTTCCAACATTGTTATCTAAGTTCAATTTTGGTTGTAACAATCAAATTTTCTCAAATCTTTTTCTTTTTCTTTATTGGCTTAATACAAAGTCATATAACCCATGATCATTAATTACCCTATAAAAATACATTAAAAGACCATTTTAAAGGGTGGGCACTCATTTTTCAAGAGATGCATAATAATACAAGAAAGTACACTTGAACACTCTTCCCTATTATTTGCACATAGCCTTCCAACATTGTTTCAAGCCTACTCAAGTCATTACACCAATACCTATCCATTTGAATCACATTTAATTTTGAATTCTAGTTGCAATGATTATACATAAATTACACCAAGCACTTAAATAGGAAAACTACATTATCTTGATCCCTCTTCAAAGCATTGGTATGTAGGCAACGTGCCCACACATGGGGTGTGAATTTCATCTTATGTATCATTTACTTACTAATGCCTTCTTTCTCTTTCCCAAGTTTGCATTCAAGTTCAAGCACTAAGAGTTTTTAAGAGTTTTAAAGATTAAAATAGGCACACAATGAGCTCCATAAGGTCCCAGACACTAAAATTTTAGTGACAAAGTAACACAAAAAATTTAAATATAACCTAGAAAGCTTTCAACCTCAGGATAATAACACCCAAATAGGATAACATTAGACAATAGGGTGTCTAGTTTTTAGTGCTCCTATTCGATCAAGAAATGAAGTCTAGGGACTAGACCTATTTCTAACTATTTCTCAATCTTGTTCCTCAAGTATCAGACCTTATCTCAATCTAGATTAGTTGGAATAAGCTAAGTTTTAATTTTCTCTCACTCCCTACTATATTTAGAAAAGGCAAAAATACAATCTATTTACACAAATCAGTAGGTTAATTAAATTATATTTATTTACTAATTTACATTGCTCGTTCCTTTTATTATTTAAGAATTAAACCTCTAATTTCATAAAAAGAATAAAATAGGAGTTAATGTTTAAGGTTTATGACTTATGTCTTTAGGATTGGGGTTTAGGGGTAAGGGCTTACATTTAGGTTTTAGGGTTTAGGATTTAGGATTTTAGGTTTATGGTTTGAGGTTTAGGGTAAAGGGCTTACATTTAGGTTTTAGGTTTTAGGTTATAGGGTATAAAGTATAGGGTTTACTTTTTTGATTTTATATATTTAGGGTATATATTTTAGGGTTTATAGATTACTATTTTTGGTTTAGGGCTAATGTGTTAGGGTTAAGGTTTTAACGTTTAGGGCTTAGAGTCTAGGGTTTAGGTATATTATTTAGTGTTTATGGTTTAGGTTTTATGGCTTAGGGTTTGGGGTTTAAGGTTTAGGTTTCAATGTTTAGAGTTTAAGGTTTAAGTGTAAATGGATTTCACTAGGGTTATTATCTACTGAAGATGTGGAATATGGTATATAAGGGTCTAAGATAAAAAGCCCACCTACAAAAATACCTTTTTTAAGTAGGCACACAATCATAATAGATAACACTTTGAGGAGTAGGCAAGAAAGAATGGGTGTTATAATATATTATAACACATTAACCATGGTTATACCAACATAATTAGATACTTAGTCCAAGAAAATAGGGGTGGAAATTGAGCTCAAGCCTTAACCTACAGTTGACACATAAACCCTACACATAATGAGTGCTCAAGAAGTTTGCATTGGGTTTTATGAGGTTTGAAGGTGATAGGATTGTGAACCAACCCTAAAAATTTGTAAAAAGGGTCCCCATAACTTTACCAAGCCGCTCATATCATAATTTTGTCTCTGATAATAGGGGAATTGACCTCTATTTTGTGTCAAATAGAGGGCACTCCCAAAGAGGAAAAATCTTGTAGACTCATTATGAAAAGGGCAAATAAATGAGTTAGAGACTATTAAAACCTTGAAAAGAGATGTAGGATGATGTGTTAAACATGATAAAAAACATGGGATACATTATAATCATAAGAAACACTCATAGGTGTTGATGAGTATCTATGTACAGACTAGGCCTACTAAGCCTTAACTTGGCCTAAAAGCTCTAAGTAGATGTATCCTAAATTCCAACACCAAGTGAACCTTGAAGAGTATTGGAGGACCTCCATAGTGATATATAAAGTGTGTGAAAACCTTTATTTTATATAAAATTCCATAGAGAGATCATTTCTTGGCTCAAGAACATGACAAGATGCACAAAATGCCTTAAAGAGCTCAAGAGGCCAAGTTGGAAGCTCACATCAGTACAGTACCTAACATGGGAGTCTAAAGAGATAGGATATATTAGAGAGGGTCCTAATCATGGATATAGTGGAATTTATTAAGGGTTTGGATGTCATAATTTTATGAACTATCTTTAAGGGGTAAAACTACCTCAAACCCTCTAAAACCCTTATTAATTATCCAATTCGGAAGAAGTGGAAGAAAAGGCATCTTGGAGGGATAGTTTAATTAAAAATTATCTTGGAATTAAAGAGGACTCCCTAAGTCCCCTTCCTATCAAATTGACTTGTACCCTATCTATACAGACATGGTACATAATGGATTTTCTTAATAATATTTGATGTCTTGTAGGTATCAAGGATTCATGAAGGATGAGGATCACTTTGGGAGATAAAATGAGACCTAGCCTCCTCATATCCATTTATTTCCTTAGAAAATAACATAAGTACTTATACAATCACTTTCACTTTAGCCAATCCAAACTAGCATAGTGAATAGAGAGTGATCTCCAAGTGAGAAGGTGTTAACTCTAATTTGGAGGCCTTTTACAATTTGCCTCATGGATCTAGAGACTTGAGAACCATTAGAAAGTGTCATACCCTTCCCTGCATGGATTGGATTGAGAAATTAATGATCATCTTAGTGTCAAATGTGAAAATATGTCTAAATAAGGGTGATTATTAATACAAACAATGAGAATACTTGTCTAGAGTAAGATTGATGATTAAGGACACATACAATTCATGTTAGATCCTATTTGCAAACCTCCCTTCATATTTCAATGATCTCATTTATTCCTATTCTACTATG
Organism: Torreya grandis; assembly: GCA_037957365.1. NCBI lineage: Eukaryota > Viridiplantae > Streptophyta > Pinopsida > Cupressales > Taxaceae > Torreya > Torreya grandis. The sequence continues at coordinate 53,462 of JARHVA010007729.1, read as the reverse complement.
GAGCATTCAAGGAAGGCCAAATGTTGAAGGTAGTTTTTAAGGAGAAAATTAAAGAGTCCTATGTTAGATTTGAGGAGTTTCATGAGCTTACACAAGAGGTCCTTTTTCCCCAATCCATTCACAATCCTCAATCACACCTAATACCTCATCTCCATCCCATGAGCCTATCCATCACCCTCTCACCTCATTCCTTCTTGAAAAAGATCCCAATATGTGGAAAGTAAATGAAGAAGAACAAATTCAAGCCATAGCTAATCAAGAGGATGTTTCAAGTGACTATGAATAATAAATCACCATAGGGAATACCCTTGGTGAACATAAGTGAAATTTCATATTTTTGAGGAAGATTTTATTTCAAGTTAGTTTGTGTTTGAGTTAGTTGGTTTTATTTGTGTGTGGGTTCCATAAGTGTTCATGAAGCACACGTGTGTGGTGTGTTATTTTATGTCTAGTAGGGTTGTAACATAAGTGTTTGAACTTGTCTAAGAGCTTCATCAAGTTTAGAAGCATGGAAGAGATTCATAACATTAATGGTGGAGGTATAGTATAGTTTAGGATTTAGAATTTTAGGTTTATGGTTTGGGGATTAAGGTTAAGGGCTTACATTAGGGTTTAGGGTCTAGGGTATAAATTATAGGATTTAATGTTTTAAGTTTATATGTTTAGGTTTAATAGCTTAGGGTTTATGAATTATTATTTATGGTTTCAGGCTAACATATCAGGGCTAATTGTTGAGGGTTGAGGGATTAGGGTCTAGGGTTTAGGTATATTATTTAGTGTTCATGGTTCATGGTTTATGGCTTAAGGTTTGGGGTTTAAGGTTTAGTTTTCAATGTTTAAGGTTTAAGGTTTAGTGTTTAGGGTTAGGGGTTAGGGTTTTGGGATTAATGTTTTAGGTGTAAATTGAGTTTATTAGGGTTATTATCTACATTCATGTCAAATATTAGTGACCATATCATGACCATAAGAATATATCATGTATGAGTGACTTAATACCTACATGTATTACCATGTATGTGGTAGATGTAATGTATGAATGACTGTATCATTACTATACATATGTTATAGGTTGTATGCTTTAGGTTATTAATTTATGCATATTGATATATACATTTATTAAAGTTCATTTTATAAGTCGAGAACAAGGTTGTTAAGAAGATTCCAAGGCAAAGATATCAAACTCCAATTATAGTACATCTCTAACTTTATTGAATGAGTATAAACCTATTATGAAATTATAATGTTATTATGTAAAAACTATAAAATACTAAAAAATAAAGTGATTCAAAGCATTTTAAAATTAATCCAAGTAAATATCCTTCCAAGTAAGAAGATTAGGCCATCAAAACCTAAAGAGTAGAGTTTCCATTGAATTCTAATTCCTAAGAAAGAAATAAATGAAACTAGTTTATTATCTTCAAAGATAGTCTCTAAACATATAAATAAATATCTATAAGAATCCTTTGATGATCTTATATTAATAACACCTTTTCAAGACCAAACACATCTATACACAATACTATAATAGTGCTTAAGACTTAGTCATCATTTTGGGCACTTTGGTGATCTATTTGGTTTTTTGAGCTTGTGTAAAGACACCTATGAGTCTTGTATCATTGTATTGATAGTTTCATTAAGTTTTTGAATTGAATGAGTCCAAAAAATAAGGTAGTTGTAGATTTATTTATAGAAAGTCCTTAAGAGGTATAAATTGGTCTAATAGGCATATAAAGGGTAGAGTTGTTGTCATCTAAGTTTTGAGTTGAAATTATTCATGCACTAAGAATCTTGAGTCAAATAATTAGTAAAACCCTCGTAATATTGTTCAAACAAGTGAGGATGTAAAATTGAGTGCTTTAGGAATCAAGGAAGGGTTTTGATTGAAGGTATATTACTATCTTGGGAATGAGTACCCTATTTTAAGTCATTAAAAGTGTCTTTTGATATGAATACAGAGGCTAAGAAGTCAAGAGATAATAATAAAGAATAAAATCATTAGTATTTCAATACCAATACTCAGAAGGCCTTTTGTGATAGACTAAGAGATAATTTATGGTTAGGAAGAGACCTAATTGCAAGCAAGTTTCTATAGGACCTTGAAGTAGACCATGTTGAGTAAGTAGAACACTTAATTTGACACCGGTAGGAAATAATAAATATCAAGATATGGATTGTATATTTAGGTAGGGAATACTCCTTGAGATCAAGTTATGGATCAATTATTTAATCATTTAGAGCATACTCAAGTAGATAGGGAATACTTAAATAGGTAAAACAAAAATGTAATTCTTAATGGTATAGATCTATTACATACATAACATGATTTGTAACCTCATTTCTAATTATATCTTTTGATCCTGAAAATTCTAAAAATTAAGTATTTACTAGAATGGAATTTGAAAAATTAACTTCTAAATGGTAACTCCTATAGCTATGTTATATTTACTAAATATCTCCTTTAAAACTAATACCCCTAATGGCTAAAAAAATTCCTTTCAAAAAGCTCTAATTTCAAAAATATAAAAATTCATTCCTTTCAAAAGGGCTACACCCTTTATAAAGGGTGTACGCCCTTTAAAAAGGGTGTATGGCCTTTCTAAAGGGCATACACCATTTAAAAATTGTGTACACATTTTGTAAAGGGTGTGCATCCTTTGAAGTCTAAAGGGCATATGCCCTTTGGACTACAAAGGGCATACGCCCTTTAGGGTTGGGACTAATGCTTGACTTATTTTGCATTGGTTTTTTAAATAAAAAGGGTGTATGCCCTTTATAAAAAAATTTGCAAAGTTGGGGGACTATCATGTTTTTTTTCCCCTAACTTTGTGCATCAACCCCAAATATATGTGGAAATATTCAAAGTGAATGGGAAGTTATTTCATGGGAAATGGATAATTATGGCCTTTATCTAGCATCACAATTTGCTAATAGTTATGGTGAAAGTGTATTCAATGCAATAAAATTATTAATAGAAAATTAATTTTATATCTAATATCTTATAATCTATATAACACAAACATTTTGTAATGCAATTTTCACAATGGATAAATATGCAATACATTTCTTGCAGTTATGCCAACTAGAATTATCAAAAAATGAAAATAGAAAAATCTTGAATTAGAAAAAATATATAAATATGATTGGAATGCCATATGGAAAAGGAAAAATAGAGGGTGGTCATTTATGCCTGTTATGGATTTTAAATATTTTTTAAGTTAAAATTTAGAACTGGTCAATAATAAGCAAAAGAGTCATTAACATATACAAAAATTACTTATAGCCAAAATAAATATAGAACATAATTTCATTTGAAATAGACACAATGCATATTCATTATGAACCTTTACAAAAAAGATGTTAGATTTTGATTACAAATTATTAATCTCATGTGCCTATGCATATAGTAGATGAAGAAATGTGTTTGAAAAGTTTAAATACAATAGAAAAATCCAATTACATGTCTCCTAAAATAAGTGCACAAGAGATTGGCATCCCAATCCTATCACCAAGTATAAAATAAACAATGATTAAAAAAGAAGACAAAGAAATACCTAGAAAAAAAGAGGAAAAATTTGCATTTGTTAAAAAAACAAATTCATGAACTAACAACAATGGAAAATATTGTAGAACAAAACAATGATTTTTTTTTGAAATGGATAGTGATAAAGTTTCAACAATATGGGAATAGGAAAAATAAAAAATGTGAGTGAAAAATAGCTGCCATTAAAATGTGATACAAAGAAACATATATCATTGCATTGTTTAAAATAAAAAATGCATGAAAAAATAAATAATGAACATGCAATGCAAATAGAAAATGAAAAATTGAAAAATTAATTGAAATATACTCACAAGAGATTAAATATACACCTATTATTTCTTGTTTAGTTTGTGAATGTTTACCCTTAAAAAAAGACATAATTAACATTAACAAGGACATTGCTAACATTTGGTCTTCAATTAGTATTAATTTCAAATTTAAACAAAAGAAGCTAGGACAATAACTATGCAAACAATGCAAAAACTCAATTGAAAATGAAAAGATTCATATGTTTGCTTGTCATTTTTGAATAAGAAGAAACAAAACAATAGAGGCAGTTCAAAAACTAAAATCTATAGAAGAAAGATCAGTTTCTATGTGCATCATTTTTTGCACAAATAAGACAACTTGGATATAAAATATCACAAATAGGATTGTTTAGAACAATAATAAATGTGCCTATTAATTTTGACTGTATTCAAAAGGTTACCTCAAAAACCTATAAATGAAGTTCAAATGATTGTAGTTAAGTAAAGCATAAATTAGAATATGAAAATGCATAAGTAAGAGGGAACATCAGGCCAACATGTGTCATGGATGCATTGGTTGAACTATGAAAAATGCCATTGTACATTAAAGAAAGAGTTATAATGGAATAAGGCTGGTATGCCACACTTGAAAACAAAATTAGTCAATCAATAAAGGACATGACAATGTAGAAGACATTGATAGTAATACAATTTAAAATGACATAGAGACAATCACATAATTAGTTATACATGGATTTGAAAGTGCACATTCAATCAAACATTTAGAAACAAAAATTATCAAAATTGTACCATCTGAAGGCTTAAAACCATTAGTTATTTTTCAAGACAAGTTTTTAGAAGAAATGAACTTCCCAACTTTGTACTATGGCTAAAACTGACCTGATGATATTAAAAAAAACATTCTCATACCAAAAAATAACAAAATGGGAAATTTTACATGAAAATAATGATATTGTAACTCATATTACAAACCTTTTTTTCAAAGCAATTAAAATTATCATACAACAAGTTTGTAGGTGTGTATGGATATGCATACAGAAAGGTGAATTGAAAGGGAAAAAAATTATGTAAAAGATGTTAAGAGAAAATCAAACATAGAAAAAAATTAAAAATCTCCAATAGCTTTTGAATATTTAAAAAGCATTCAAATATCATCTAACTATTTGGAAAATACAAAGAAAAATATTTTTGCAATGATAAGGCAATTAGGACCGCCTACTTTTTTCGTTACTTTAACAAGTGGTGAATAATTTTGGAGGCCATTATGCAAAGCATTATCAAATATAACAAAAAAAATCCACCACAACATAATGAAAACATATTTGAAAATGATATTTGTGCAATTATAAGAAGAAACCCAATAATTTGTAGTCATTATTTCAATCATAGGGTTAATGCATTCAATAAAATGATGATGCAAAATAAGCAATCATTTGGCCAAATTACAGACTCTTCTTTGTCAAAGAATTCCAAAATAGAAGAAATAAGCATGTTTATTTTATGCTTTGGATACATGATGCCCCTATATATGGCCATTATGAAAATTTGGAGATTGAAAAATTTATTGACAAGTATGTGTCTTGCAATTCACTACTGCTTGATGAAAATTTAACAAAAATGGAAACAGATCATCATACACACATTTGTAAAAAATACAAGAAATCATACTATGGATTAAATTTTTCATTACCTACAATGGATAAGATAATTATACTACAACCTTTATAAAATAATGATGATGAAACTAAAAATTGTGCCAAAGATCTTTTTAAAGAACTTCAAAATAGAAAATATGATAGAAGCGTAACATTTGAAATGTTTTTTAACAAATGATAATTTGACTAATGAGAGATAGTTGACATTATTACAATCACTAATTGCCCATCATGTTATAATGTTAAAAATAGAACCAATGGATATGTGGACAAATAATTTTGAAATTCATGTTCCCAAGCTTTGGTATGAAAACATAGATACATAATTTATTCTTGATGCATATTCTGCAACAATATGTTACACATCATACATGACTAAACTAGATCGAACACTTATAGGTGATTTTTGTAAAGTACATGATGAACTATCGAAAATAAATGAAAACAAAGTCAAATTCATATGAAATCTTGGTAACACTCTCCTTAATTATCAACAAATTTCTAGTCATTAGGATATACACATTTTTCTATCTTTACCACTACATTATGCTTCAAGAAAAACAACCTTTATAAACACATCACCATTTTCAAATAGAACATGCATTTTTAAAATCCCAAAAATATTATTACAAGAACATGATGATTTTGAAAACATAATGTGTGCCTTTATCACTAACAAATATAATGGAAGACCTAAATATTTAGAGCATATATTCAAAGCATAATATTTAGCATACTATATAAGAACATAAAAATATCAAAAGATGAAAAAAGAACAAATAATATGCTATGTCAAAACAATGAACATATCGATCTTGAAAACTATTAGAGAGAAAAATGATGTTATTTATACCATATCAAGAACCTGAAGAGTCATTGAAATAAAATTTTCAAAAATGGTCATTGGCTTATGTTATGCATAAAGAAAACATAAAAAATATGGAGTGCAATTTCAATGCACAATTACAATTAAAGCAGGGGAACATTAACATTGCCATTGCAGATGTCTAAGGAAAATAGAATACAATATTTGACATTGACAATGAAAATGAACTTGAAAAATACTTTACAATAATTGAAAAATGCTATATCAATGCCGACATAAGACATATCATAAATAAAATAACAATAGATATATAAGGAAGAAACACACTTGAAATAAGCAAACAACCATTCCTCATAAGCAAAGAAGACTATTTCAACTCATAAAAATAGTTGAATCATCAACAACATATTGTAAAAGATATCATAATGAAAAAAATATTATTTCCAAATGAGCCATTATATTTATTCTTAACAGGTAGAGTAGGAATAGGAAAAAATGTATATGGAAAAAGTGATGTACCAGGCAATATGTTGCTTTTACAATAAACAACTTGATAATGGTCCTCTTAAACCAAAAAGTATTATTGTTACATTTATTGGCAAAGTTGTAAATAATGCAAATGGTGCAACTCCCACTTTGTTTTCCAGTTATCCCATAGAATGTCTACAATGCTCCCATTGGATTCAAATACTTTGGATATAATGACTAAACAATATGAACAATTATGCATCATGCTTATTGATGAGGTATTTGTAATAGGAACCCTTATGCTTTATTACATATACAAGAGGCTTCATCAAATTATGCATACTCCTATAATTCCTTTTGGAAATATAAACATAATTTTTTATAGTGACTTCTACCAAACACAACCCATCCAAGATAATTAGATATTTAAAAATCCAAAAGTTCATGGTGAAATAATACCATAAGCATTTTGGACCAATATGTCAAATACTTTAAACTATAAGAATTTATGGGACAACGAGATGGAAAATTTATTTTAATCTTAAATAGTATAAGAACATGCAAGCAAATATAAAATGACATCAAATACTTAACTGAACATTGTTATAGACCTTCTCCACTTGATACAACATTTCTAAATTTGTTTCATAGAAATAAAGATGTTCAAATTCACAATGAGTAAATGCTTACTATTTTACAAGGAGAAATGTATGTGCTAAATGTAATTGACCATATTCAACCCAATGAAATTGATAGATAATTTATAGATAGTAAAAAACACATATTGCCAAATAAAATAATCCTTAAAAAACAATTCTAGTAGAACTGATTGTTAGAAATTACAATATAGATGATGGCTTAGTCAATGGTGCACATGGTATTTTCAAATATTACACAAATGATATTAGTAATATTATATGGGTAGAATTCTATGATTTAAATGTTATAAAATTTCAAAGACAAAAAAATGAAACACTTGTACACTAAACACATTGACAAACAATGGACTCTTATAGCAAGAATTGCAAAAAAAAAAAAAAAAGAATAAATAAAAAATACTTATGCGATAACAATTCCTTATTCAAATAGCATGTGCAAGAACGATTCATAGATCACAAGGATTAATAATGAATGCTTTAAATTTTCACCCTCATCAAGTGAAGTACCATGGCCTCATTTACACTATACTATTTCGAGTGAAAATCATGAAACATTTGTACCTTATAAAAAAATTAGAAAATAATTTTTTTTAGTATCTGATGAAGTACAATGGGAAATGTGAAGACTTCAAGAATTTACATAATGGCAATTCTTATGTGAATTTAGATATAAAATCTTAAAATATTTCACTATATGTTTTTTTTAACACAAGTAGGTTGCAATTGTACTTACAAACCATAACATATCATAATCCACTCATGGTTGGGCATGTATTATGCTTACAAAAAAATCGAACAAGTACAATGCAAAACAAAACAATGCTAACATACAAATTTGATTACTTTGTTACAATGAATATTCATGGTATCATGACATGTTGTAAAAAATGAATTTTCAAGAAAACCATTAAAACACTTAATATGCCAAATCTATAAATAATTATAATTAACATCAGTTATTCAAACATATACATCTGCATATCAAATTTCTACTTAGCACCAAAAGCTCCCCTTACAAACTTGTTAACATTCATAGAAAACATTACTTCAACTATAAATGACAATATGAATATAATTTTAATTGGTGACTTCAATATTGACATGATGCAAAACAAAAGTTCCCAATGCCAACTATGCCAATGTATGAAAAACCATAATTTGTTTCTTATAACAAATATGCAACTAAAAATACAGGAACAATCATAGACCATTGCTGGACAAATATTGATCAAAGAAAAATAGATTCCAATCTATTCCATGCATATTAGATTGACCACAATGCAATTTTATTTGCCTTTCATATTGTAAAATAAGCAAATAATTATATGATTGTATTTTACAAATCAGTTTTCAAATATGACAAATGCAAAATGAATATAACCAAATTGGAAAGTGGATATCAAAATAAAAGGTATGTAATACATATTTTTCCAAAATAAATTGCTATTTTTATTTTTATTATATGCATTTTACAAATTCAAGTATACAACTGCATTATCAGAAGAAATTTTAGTTTATTGCTAACTACTTTTTATTGGTCATTCAGGTCAGCACAAATGGAGAAAAAGATTGAAATGGAACATATAGAAATAGAATCACAAGGACAAGTCAAAAGGTATGAAATTATAAATTTTCTATTTCTTAAATTCTATTATTATTTATAAAGTGATAGTAACTATTAAAAAAATATAGACTAAGAAACTCAATCCATATGCAAGTCGCAATTGATGATATCAACAAACATAAATGCAAATAAGTCTTTGAAGGTGATGTCCTTGTGACATATAGAAAAATACTTGACAAACAAAAAACAAGATAAATTTTGTGAGTTGATTTAATAGATAATAAAGGAGAGATGATAATAACCCTGAATATAGAAAATTCTCTACTTTGAATCCATGAAGAAACACTCTTATCACATAAAGGGATATGTATTACAAACTTTTCTATAGTTCCAAAAAGTACATATGATCGTGGTGACTGTGACTTTATTTTAATAGAAAATAAGACTACTACAATAGAACTCATAGACCTAATTTTTCCAAAGCATATGCTCATCCCCAATTCAAAAATTCAACAACTTGTGGACACTGTGGATTACTATGCCACTAGCACTATCATGACTCTTTGTACATCTACAACAAAAGTTGGCAATCAGTTTATTTTGAAAATAATAGATGGAAACTTGTAGAGTGATAAAGCCAAAGTAAATTTAATTACATTTATTGCAATCATGTTGTGCCAATCAAAATTATTACATGTTGGTATCAAATCACTAATTCTCTATTTCCATTGATAATTTTCTAGTTTACCTCTTCCATACACTAGAAGCTAAATATAATGAAATTAAAAACAAGATACAAAGAAAGGACCCTGTAATTTTTCTTTTCAATAACCTTTCAAAATAAGCTGATGCAAAAAATATGAACTTACATAGCACCCAATCAATATTCATCACTTGTGTACATGCGAAAAATAGCTCTGAAGTGCTTTGAAATGTTAGTAGATACAACTAGTGAGGTAAATGCCAAATGTGAATTTGTCTATTTTCTTATTCCACTTCAAAAGAAAACTAACATAACATTTTGTCCTTTTTCATTTCAAAAAAAAGGTACATGGTACTTTGATAATTACCCAAGCATATTCTAGCTCCTTTGAGCCTTTATGCAAAAGCTATAATCTTGTAATATAATGCTTTAGGCCTGCCCATGCAACAACATATTGCATCAACTACATATGTGAATGTGAATATTTATATTCCCACTAGATTCTTTGCAATATAAAGACTATGAACAATAACAACATCTAATGCATTACTAGAGATGATGTCATTGACCAATTGCTCCCTTCAATTAGATAAATGACACGTGTTGAATACATGGCTGATAAATAAAGCATAGTTGAGATTTTATCAAGATTGACAATGCAAGACAGTTTCACAGTGGACAAGAATAATGTCATTAAACATATCACTATATCAACTGAAGCAAAAGGTATGCAAATTATTCAAAACACAATACATTCAAAATATAACCAATTAATTATATAAAATCTACACATTTGAATAAATTTATATTTGGACCTCTTGAAATATTGATAATAAAAAAATCAAACCATAATAGACTACTTACTTTCACAGGCTAGCAGTCATGCATCATCAAGCCACATCATGCCCGTCCCGCCATCTTTCTGGGAATAGGTATGTATAACTTTATATACTGATCCAATAAAAAAAATGATTCCAACACTATAAAAATCATAATAGTTTTATATATTGAAAAAAAATGATGTTTAAAAAAAACATATTATCATAATTTACTACTTTGACTATGACAAGGTATAGTGAAAAATTATTGCATAGTTTTTATTCACTATTAACTATCACCTTGTTTTGCAGGGTCCACCACAAAAAATTTTAAGGAATTTTTGCAATAAGAAGTTGACATATGCAATAAAAACAAAATGAAAATAGAGACAAAATGAAATTAGTATAGTTGACAAACCAATACAATATTCTACATAAGAAATTGAATTTAATAAAAATTAGCTTGTTTGTAACTTATAACTTGATTTAAACTATTTCTGAATATTTCCACAAACATTTACACAATTGAAAATGAATAAAATGTACATTGTCTATATTTGAAATCACAAAGAACAATCTCCTAAATTGTGGAATTATTTATTTTATGCTAAAATATTCAAATTAGATCTCTTTCATTAAAGTATGCCAATACATGTACACAAATTAGAAAAATAGCTATTTCAGTTAACTTATGAAAATGTTTGTTGCTAAAAAAAAAATAAAAAATCAAATTTTACTTTGATGAGTATATAACAAAGAAAATGAAAAAAATTCATACTTTGTCATAGATAAAATAAATAGACTATGTGAAAAATGCATTCAATATGACTCATGAATACTATGTGAGTGGAATCAACCATTCTACTATGGACAAATAGCAGGATGTAATATACTTTCTTTCTTCACTTTCAATTTTCTCTTCAAATATTATTTTGGTTATGCTTATTTAGAAAATTCAATCTTCCAACTCTTATACTTTCAATGAAACTAATAAATAGTAAATGTTTTATGCTTTAGTTTCAATAAATGCTTAAGTTAGAGACTTAACTTGCACCCTAGCTTAGAAGGTGATTGTTTAGGTCCTCTTACTCAAACCTAGTACAAAATGGTAATGATCCTAGGTGGTCGATCACCTAATCTTGGGTTAGACCTTTAGGCTAGCTACTATGATTCTTCATTATATCTCTCACCCATGACCCAAATATTAATTCCATTAAGATTTTGTCTCACGTGGAAAGTTAGAAAAAGATCATGCAACTCTCATAAATTACAAATTTATTTATTTTATGCTAAATATTTAAATTAGATCTCTTTCACTAAAGTATGTCAATACATGTATACAAATTATAAAAATAGCTATTTCAGTTAACTTATGCAAATGTTTGTTTCTATAACAATAAAAAATGCAAATTTTATTTTGATGAGTATATAACATAGAAAATGAAAAAAATCATACTTTTTCATAGATAAAATAAATAGACTATGTTCAAAATGTGTTCAATATGACTCTTGAATACTATGTGAGTTGAATCAAGCATCCGACTGTGGACAAAGATCAGGATGTAATATACTTTCTTTCTTCACTTTCTTTTTTCTCTTCAAATATAAATTTTGGTTATGATTATTTAGAAAATTCAATCTTCCAACTCTTATACTTTCAATGAAACCAATAAATAGTAAATTATTTATGCTTTAGTTTCAATAAATTCTTAAGTTGGAGACTTAACTTGTACCCTAGCTTAAAAGGAGATTGTTCAGGTCCTCTTGCTCAAACCTACTACAACATGGGAATGACCCTAGGTTGTCGGTCACCTAATCTTGGGTCAAATCTCTAGGATTTTTTAACAAGTCTAGCGACTATGATTCTTCATTATAGTGCTCACCTATAACCCAAAAATTAGTTCCATTAGGACTCTATCTCACATGGAAAGTTGGATAAAGATCATACAACTCTCCTAAATTGAGGAATTGTTTATTTTATGTTAAAATATTGAAATTAGATCTCTTTCACTAAAGTATGTAAATACGTGTAGACAAATTATAAAAATAGCTATTTCATTTATCTTATGCAAATGTTTTTTACTATAACAATTAAAAAATAAAAATTTTACTTTGATGAGTATATAAAAAATAAAATGAAAAAATGCATACTTTGTCATGGATAAAATAAATGAACTATGTGAAAAATGCGTTCAATATGACTCCTAAATATTATGTGAGTTGAATCAACCATCTTACTGTGGACAAATAGCATGATGTAATATACTTTATTTCTTGGCTTTCAATTTTCTCTTCAAATATAAATTTTGGTTATGCTTATTTAGAAAATTCAATCTTCCAACTCTTATCCTTTCAATGAAACCAATAAATAACAAGTTATTTATGCTTTAGTTTTAATAAATGCTTAAGTTGGAGACTTAACTTTTACCCTAGCTTAGAATGTGATTGTTCAGGTCCTCTTGTTCAAACCTAATATAACATGGGAATGACCCTAGGTTGTTGGTCACCTAATCTTGGGTCAGACCTCTAGGATTTTTTAATGAGGCTAGCTACTATGATTCTTCATGATAGTGCTCACCTACGACCCAAATATTAATTCCATTGGGACTCTATCTCACATGGAAATTTGGAGAAAGATCATGCAGCCCAAGATTATCATTGTATGAAATCACAAATGGTTGTATGAACATCTTCGACATCCTCTATGCCACTGGGACTCTGTAAGGGCATAACTCTCACACTTATGCATCTGACATAGCCATGATCATGTCTACTCTAGGCAACTAATCTGACTATAATATTTATGCCTTATCATGTTCTTTACTACAAATCTTGAACATATATCTATTATATATTGAAAACCAATTAATTTATTGGTTTTCAGATAATCAATGCATCCAACTAGGCATATCTATATATTTTGGATAGCTAGTAGCCCACCCTAATCTATATTAGGTTCCAAAGACCTATTCTATTTCTATGCCTCATGAAAACCAATAAGTCATTGTATGCATGGCTCTCCTTTGAATAATGGTAAACACAATCATGAAAAGATATCACAACCCTATAAAACTAGGTTTGCTAATGTGGATCTTAAAATATCTACTCTTTGGCCCATTATGGATCATATATAGATCTCGACTTTATGTATATTTTATTGCCTAGGAATTAACTAGATTTTCACTTTTTTTTTCTCCCTAGTGGTTTCCTTGATTTAACCCTCATTATGGTCATTTGATCATGATTTGGGTTCCCAGACTATGCCACTTGTTAATTACACGTTGTTCCTCAAGATCCTATAGTCAATCCATCTACTTCTATACTTGCACCATGTGTTGGCCTCATATTAAATCTGGATCCCTTGACTTTTCTACCTTTGATTTGCACCATTAGATCTTTGTTGCATGATTAAATGGGTACCATTGATCAATTTGAGCCCACTATCACTATCAGTCACTGCGTACTATTAGATATCTATATGGGCATCCAAGATCTTGATGCTTGCCACTCACACATTCATCATAAAGATCCTTTGAATTTTTGACTTTGATCTCACCATCGATCCTAAACCCATTATTAAATGCACTCCATTATATCTACCTAGACCCACTGACCTGTCTTTACCCACTCATCATTAGATTTAATCTGGGTGATTGAGATTTGGACACTTGTCATCTTTACATTTAGTCAAGGACCCTTTAACAAATTTTAAATGCAAATGGATATTTTATGAGCCCCAACTTTGACATCTATGTGAACATCTAAGTATTTTCAAATACAAATGGTTACTTGCTGGTGTTTAAACTTGACACTCACATGAACATCTCCATGTGTTGGATCAACCATGTAACTTGTCTAAAAAATTTCCCCACAATAAATAATTATTTGGACATTTTACATCAAGCATTTTCCCAAAACAATTCTATCAGGACATCTTACGTCAAAAAAATTTATTATAGATATTTTATCTGAAGCTTTTGGGTCTTTAAAATTTTTATCGTGAACATTTCTTTAAGATTTTTGGCAAAGATATTTTATTTTGTATTTTTGCAAAGACCTTTGTTGCAGACATTTTCTATAATACACTTTAATTGAAATAATTCATCTTTAACACTTCATCTGAAACACTTTCTCTAAAAGAATTCATATTTGGACATTTGATTTATCCTTGAAAACTCTAAGATTTTCTAAGTCTTGTGCAATTGGTTCCATGACCTTAAAACACTCATTCCACCCATAAATCCACCCTATTTCATTGTGTATGGCATTGTAATAGCTTTTATTTCTTAGGTCAAGTTCTAAATGGACCCATTTTTTTTGTCTATTTTGAGTGGCCTCAATGGGTGACAATTATGAATATTACATGACATGGGGCAATCATGATTACATCTAATTATTATCATTATTAAAGTAGTTTTAATAGTGATAATTATGAGAATTATAGGATTAAAGGAATCATTATTACATTTAATTATAAGAGATTGAATATTATAATATAAAGAATGATCATGCTAAACTTTAAAATGGTAAAATTTAAGTCTACTCTAGGTGACTGATCTATCATATTTATGCCTTGGCGTGTTCTTTACTATAAATCCTAAACATAGATCTAGTATAGATTGAAAACCAAATAATTTATTATTTTTTAGATAATCAATGCATCCACCTAGACATATATATATATATATATATATATATATATATATATATATATATATATATATATATATATATATATATATATATATATATATATTGAAAAGTTAGTAGTCGACCCTGATCTATATTAGGCTCTAAAGACCTATTCTGTCTCTATGCCTCATGAAAATAAAGAACCCATTATATATGTGGCTCTACTTCAAATAATGGTGAACATAGTCACAAAAACATATTACAACCCTAGAAAAAAGGGTCTATAGGTTCAAAATCCTTGAACCAGGAGCTTGATTGGGCTTTAATGGTGCCCTTGGGCTCAAAATATTCATTTGGCTCCACCTAAATCATGATTTAATTCTATTCTTTTGTCCCAGTCAAAAATTGCTTCTTCGACATCCAAGAAAAAATTCTCATATTGGCTTTGTTTATTGGCTATCGATATCAACTTGGCTTGTTGACCTTTTGACTCATCTTTCATAGTTAAATTCCTATGGTATGAGTTAATGTGTGCCCTTAGATCTACTAGGTCCCACTTACATCATCTTTGCTCTTACTTCATTGGATCTAGATGTATGTTCAAGCACCAACTGTTAGATTTGCTTCCATTTAAACTTCAAACAACTATTTTACTAGACTTCAACTTGAAGTTCATGCTCCTATCATTAATTCCTAAGTAACCATCATTGATGTTCATGTACCCATCACAATTAAAATCCTAGAGCTGTAATTACAAACATTTATTTTAATGATCATGTGGCTATCATTGATGTCTATGTAACCATCATTGATGTTTGCGCAGCTGTCACACTTTGAACCATAATGGTTTTTTGCCATGGCATAATTTTGACATCTGTGCAAACATCACAATCTATTTGTTCAACTTTGAATGCTTACATCTCGAGATAGAAAAGCATGAATGTACAAAATTTGTAGGAGATGTTCATGACATCCATAATATTGATTCTATGTGATCTTTTGATCATAAAATACTTTATAAGAAAATTTATAAAATGCATAAACAAATTGACCAGTCCATTTCTTCATGACCTTCTAATGATGATCTAGCTCACTTAGACTTGTACTATGAGCTTTTGCTCAATCCTTGAAAGCTTTGATGATCTCATGAGGCATATGCAAACTATTTCACAACATTGAATTACTCACACACTATAAGACCTACTTTCAATCACAATTATGATTATCTATCCTTAATTTAAACTCTAAACATAGATCTACTATAGATGAAAGCCAATCGTATTTATTGGTTTTACTATAGTCTTGATATCAATAAGGCTCGACTAAATGCCTAGTCTCACTTTGACAAAAATCTATTGACCTTTGATCTATATTAGGTCTAAAGAACCTATTCTACCTCCATGGAGCTCTAATGTAAATGTTCAAATCTTCAATATCGATTCTATTACAAATGAACATGAGCCATAGATCTTTTACCATTTTAAATAGTCAGTAGTCATTTTTAAAGTGTTTTTCAATACATATTTTTGATATTTTAATAATCATATTTAATAATTGGTCAATAAAATTATTTTTTGAGTCAAAGGATTTTTTTTTTATAATTTATAGTTTAGTTTTAATTTTTTATCAATATTGTTCCATAGTTTGTCTTTTGCCATTTAATGAATTATCTAAAAATATTATATATTATATTATTAATTACAATGTTATCATAATCTTAGTATTATACTTCACATTTTTATATTTATAATAATAACAAATGATTATATTTCAATAGTATTATTAATATTAATAATATATTATTAATTAAAATAATTTAATTTAATATTAAAATTAATATATAAATATTATAATATACAATATTATATATTGAAATATAGTATATTATGTCACTATAGTATAATAATATCATTAAATATTTAATTTGAACATATAATGTATACATTAATATATACCACAACAAAAATAAAATACAATATTACAATAATATTTTTTATTAATAGCATATAACAATATATAATATAGCATATTATAATAATATGATCAGTTTTTTCTATTGTGGAATGATATTAGTAGCAATAATATTTAAAGCAATATGCTCTCCATCCTATAGGTTTTATATGTGTTCTATGCGCAAAGGACACAAATGAATAACCATTTTAAAAAGAACTAATAATTCTTTATATTTAAAAGTGCAAAACAATAAATTTTGAAAGTTATTAAAATAATAACACATCCATAACATATAACATAATATTATGATAATAATATAATATATTAATATAATACATTAATAATATAATAAGATATTTATAACAAATTAATATCATATAACAATAAATAAAATATGATACAATATCTTACAACACTAAAATAATATGAGCATACTAAATATTATTAGAATTTATATATTTAAAATAAATATTACATTATTATTTTGTAATAGTTTGTCTATGAATTCATCTATCCACTCTCTTGGACTCAAATGACACTAATGGACTGTGTATAGGACTAATGCACTACTTCCAATGACTTCCAAACAATAGTGTTTCATCTAGAGGTCAGCTTGACTGATTGCAGTAGGAGGCCAATGAGAATGAGGCCTCGTTGAAAGGTAATTATAATCAAAGAACCACTTCAAGCTTGAGCTACCAATCACCAAGATGCATTAGATGACTTACAAGGAAAGTTTGTTATCACTTAGGTAAAACCTAGAGCTACCGAAGCAAATATTCATCCACTTAAGCATATCTAAACCATTATGAAACACTAAGTACAGATCATGAAAAATAGCTACAAGTGTTTTATTAATTTATCCAAGAGGTCTACAATTACAAAGCTTGGTAGACTCTCCTCATACCAGCCTGAGGGATCCTTTCTAAGGCTCAAAAGCCTATATATAGCAGAAAGGGATGAGAGAGATGGGGAGCCTGCATGGAAGAGTGGAGAAGGGGTCATGATGACCAAGATCATTGTAGTTTCCTCAATCTCCTTAATGCATTAATTCCACTGTCACTATTTGGTCATGAAGCTTAAGACTTTCACTACTCATAGTTATGAATGGCTACCTGAATCCTCCTTGAGCTCCTCTGCATTAATGTCTCTATGTAGAAAGGTGGCCTTTGCTATAAAATATGAGCATAGACCTCTAATTTAGATTGAAAACCAATCTAATTTATTAGTTTTTAATAGTCCTTATATTGATGGAGACCTATAGGTGCCATAGCCTTGCTCCTTTACTATATTAGGTTGAAATAAACCTATCCCACATCTAAACTATAATGGTGACCTTATCCCTTTGAAACATGGTTTAGGTTTGACCTCAACCATTTTTAATTTTTATTTGAGTCCCTAGATTTTAAATTTTAATGTCAGCCATTGAACTATGACTTGATCTCTAGATGGTACCACTTGGCATCCTTGCATCAATCCTTAAGATCTTATTGTCATCTCTTTGACTCCTTGAACTCATACACA
This sequence comes from Torreya grandis, assembly GCA_037957365.1. NCBI lineage: Eukaryota > Viridiplantae > Streptophyta > Pinopsida > Cupressales > Taxaceae > Torreya > Torreya grandis. The sequence continues at coordinate 34,850 of JARHVA010007729.1, read as the reverse complement.
TTGTCAATCTACCTAGTAAGAATGACCTAAGCCATTATATATGCCCCTGATTTGTCAACCTTTATCTAGATCATGCACTTACACCACATGGTGGCCTCACATTTAATCTGAGCCCCTTAACTTTTCCAGCCATAATCCATACAGTTAGATCTTACCTGTATGATTGCATGTTGACCATTAGATATAATTCTATTTGAATGCCAATGGCTATTTAATGTGGATTAAATTTTTACCTCTGTGCAACCATCATTGGTGTCTGCATGATCATCAAATTTAAACCCCAATCAATAATTATCAACATTTATTTTGACATCTACTTATCGGTCAATGACATCCATGAGACCTTCACAATTCAAACCCCTATGTCTTTTTGTTTTGTCCTAATTTTTACATCTACACAAACATCTCCATCTACTAGATCAATTTTGAGGACCTATATCTTTAGCTAAAGAACTTGTTAAGGAATAGATTTTGTAGAAGATGATCCTAGCATCAAGGACTTCATGTCTATGCATTTATTTTGGTTTGAGAGGTATTATAAGTGAACTTATAAAATGTACATACTAATTAATCAGTCCATTTATCTGTGACATCCATATGATGGTTTGGATTCTCAAGGCTTGGACAAGTCATTTTTATCTTAAAATGGTGACAATAATCATGTGTTTAGAGTCAAATACAAGTATCAATTTACAGTATTTCACTTTACACATTCTTGTTTTGCCAAAAGACAATGCATTTTTAAAATGGTATTAATACAAAGATAATTGCATATTGATAAGCATCAATATATACACAAAATCTTAAAACCTTCTGATAGTAAGCATACATCCAAGCCAATTAGATGTCTTACATGTTTCCAATAACCAACTATATGCCAACTAAAATAAGTTATGTATTTTCTTGTTTCTCATCCAGTCTGTTGTTGGCCATTTTGGAAAATAAATGACTTATAATTTATGATTTTCTTATTTCTTTCAATTTCAAACTTCCTATGATATTCAACACTCCCTCATAAGTGCCTATGACCTTGGAACCAAAATACATCAAACTTAAGGAATGAAGGACTCTTGTGCCAGTAACAAAAATCCTATTCTTTGATTTTAGATATCCAAGTAACACTTTAAAAAGAGATTGAAATATTTTAAATTTGATTTGTTATCTTTCTCACTTGTCTTGTTTGGGCCCAATTTCAGTTTGTGTTGTTATTTTCTCTCCCATTTCTCCTATTTTCACCTTCACACTATTCAATAATTTTCAAATTTTATGTTTATGGCTTGGATGTTGCTATATGTTGAATGTATTATATTCAAAGATCCTATGAGGTGGCTACTTAAAGCTATGAAAACCTTTGAGTTCATTTTTATCTTTCTACATCTGTTAATTTTATGAATAGTGAAACTAGTCTAAAGATTGATATTTGTCATTGTTTATAGTTAGAAAAAAGTGCATAGTTTTGAAAACTGTAGCACTAACATTATTTTTTGTTAGAACTTGCAATATCAATTCTATTTCACTTGGATCATCATCAAAGTATCTTGGGGTCGATCTTGTTTATTGGCCCTCAATTCTTGATTCGAACCTATCAAGTTAGGGCACTTATCAACCTCGTGTTTATTTTGAGCTCCACTAACTTATTGACCTTTATTGTGTCATTCATCTCATTTGGTACAAATGAATGCCAACCATAGATCTTTTTTAATAATTATATTTAATAATTGGTAAATAATTTTTTTTTTGAGTCAAAGGCATTTTTTTTATAATTTTAGTTTAGTTTTAATTTGTTATCAATACTATTCGATAGTTTAATTTTTTTGTCATTTCATGAATTATCTAACAATATTATATATTATATTATTAATTAAAATGTTATGACAATCTATTATACTTCACATTTTTATTTATATAATAATAACAAATTATTATATTTCGGTAGTATTATTAATATTAATAGTATATTATAAATTAAAATAATTTAACTCAATATTAAAATTTATATTTGCATATTACAATATACTATAATATATATTAAATTAACTATATCATGTCATTATAGTATAATAATATTATTAAATATTTAATTTTAAATATATCATATATAAATTAATATATATTACAATAAAAATATAATACAATATTATGATAATAATACACAATAATACTATATAACAATATATAATATAATATAATATAATATAATATAATATAATATAATAACATATAATATAACATCTTATAATAATATGATCAATTTTTTTTATTCTAGAATAATATTACTGGCAATAATATTTAAAACAATATGTTTTCCATCCAATAGGATTTACATGTGTTCTATGTAAAAAGGGCACCTATGAATAACCGTTTTAAAAGGAATTGATCATCCTTTATTTTTCAATGTGAAAAAAATTAAATCCTCAAAGTTATTAATATTATATTAAAATAATAACATATAACATAATATTGTGATAATAATATAATAAGATATTAAAAAATTTGGGAGGCTTGCGATGGCTGTGCACGAGGAAGGGCATGGGGAAGGGCACGAAGGAGACCCGGTGACAGGTGACCCGCCAATAGGGCCCAGTTTGATTGGCGTGGGCTTGGGAGGACGGGATGTAGGCAAAACGGCTTTCTACTCGGGTGAAAAGGTAAGACTAAATAAGGTGAATGGTTGTTTGCTCAGAAGGCAAGACCGTCCAGTGTTAGTTATCCCACAGGAAACAATTCAGGAGGATATTGAATACCTCTCCTCACATAATTTTATTTGCAAGTTTTTGGGAATTAGAATCCCCCAGCCGGCTTTGGAAGCTTGGATCAGGCGCTCCTAGGCAGTTGATGGAGATTTTGACATTATGTTGGCAGCAAATAATTACTTTCTGGTGAGTTTTTCCTCTGTTGCGGATCGTAATCGGATATTCGAAGGAGGTCCTTACTTTTATGAACGGGTGGGCCTCTTTCTAAAACCTTGGCATGTGGGTTTCAACACGGCTGAGGAAATTCCAGCGTGTGTCCTGGTTTGGGTACGGCTTCCACGGCTGCCGCTAGAATTCTGGCGGGAAGACATTCTCAAATAGATAGCTGCTTTGCTGGGAACCCCAACAGCGATAGCTCATCAATCTCTAGACAAGAAAGTCATTACATATGCTCGGGTGTGTGTTGACATGGATTTAACCAAACCTCTTCCTGATTCACTAGAGATTTGTCTGGGTTCCCTGACATGGATTCAACAGATTGACTATGAATCCATTCCTTTCAGGTGCAAAATCTGCCATGTTTATGGACACCTACATAGACAATGCCCTCTGGCTGCCAAAGATAAAGGACCAATGACAGAGAGCTCAAAGCCCTCTGCAGTATATGTAGATAAGTTACCTGGGAGCGTGGCACAGATTCAAAAAGCTAAATTCCAACAGGACAGCATGAGTAAAGGTAAAAATCTTGCTGTTGGGAATGTGGCGCAGGACTCTGTTGATCCCTTTAATAGTGGAGTGGAGGATTTTATTCCAGTCAGGAAGCGGGCTAGAGGCCGAGGACCTAGGCGAATGGCTGTTGAGAGGCATTTGGAACAGGGTTTTAACAAATTCGAGGCCCTTGATAATATGGTTGTGGAAGAGGGTTTTCCTTTTCAGGCTCTTGGGGAAGCTTCAAGGCAGCAAAAGCATTGTTCAGAACCCATGGAAGACCAAGATAGGATGGATCAAACACTCCCAGCTGAACCTCTAGGTTTAGAAGAAGGGCAGCCTGTGAATGTGACTGAGATTAAGGAGAAAGAAGTCAAATGGGCTGATTTGGTGAAGGAGGGTGATGCTTGGAAAAAAGACAAAAATTCTGCTTTGGCCCTTGGGCTAAGTCAGAAACAACTCAAAAAGGCCACATCCTCTGGTACTCCTAAGGTTGGAAGGAGGAAAGACCAGGATAAACTCAAAATTACAGGCGATCTATTGGTGGAATCTGGGGTGGTTAAGACCATGGAAGAGCACTTCCCCCAAACCACCCAATGATAGTGCTATCTTGGAATGCAAGGGGTTTGAATAGCTACCCTAGGCAAAAAGCTATTCGCAGTCTGGTAAGGGATCACTCTCTGGATATTTTTTGTATCCAGGAGACGAAACTTTCAGTTGAGTCGTTTATTGCTTGTATGCCAAATTGTTGGCAGATTGGGCAATGGCAATGTGTGGGAGCTAAAGGCAACTCAGGAGGTCTTGCTATGGGATGGGACCAAAGGAGAATTCTACCACAACACTGGATCTCTTGTCTCTCGACCTTGTCAATGGTGGCATCTTCTTTGGAGACCGGGGAGTTATGCCTGGTTACCTCAGTCTACGCACCTGTTGACATTGTAGGGCAGCAGCGGCTTTGGGCACATATTCGGTACATCAGGCAATGTTTTCCTTTCTTACCATGGATATTAGCTAGGGACTTTAATGCCGTTATTAGCCTGGAGGAGAAGCGAGGTGGACTAAACCAGTTGGGCTCCTCTTCTGAGTGCCTGCGCCATCATATGGAAATGCTTCGTATCTCTGATGTGAAACCGTCCAATGGACTTTTTACTTGGAGCAACTGGTGAACAGGTAATGATGCAATTTCTGAACGTCTTGATAGATTTTTAGTCTCTTCTTTCTAGCAATCCAGTGCTTTCACTCTCACATGTGAGATCTTAGATTGGAGGGGCTCGGACCACTGGCCTATTAAACTTTCCATAGGCCAGATTGGGGGTCCTAAAAAACCCCCTTTCAAATTCCAGTTGATGTGGCTGCGGGATTTGTCTCTTTATGATCTCATAGGTCAATGGTGGAGACAGGGAGACCCACCTTATGGCACTGCTATGTACTCTTTCCTGAAAAAGCTTCAATATGTTAAAAGGAAATTACAGATTTGGAACAGGACTTGTTTTGGAAATCTGCAGGATTGGAAGAAGATAGCTCAAGACCAGTTGGACGGCATAACCAGGCAGATAAGAGAAAATGGACTCTCGAAAGACCTTCACTTCCAGGAAGCTAGAGCGGCTACTTTGCTTGTGGAGTGGGAACTTCGGGAAGAGATCTATTGGAAATAGAAGGCCCGTAATGATTGGCTCCAGGAAGGAGATAAGAATACGGCCTTTTTTCACAAATCGGTGCAAGGGAGGCGTAATGGTAATTTTATTACTTCTCTTATCACTCAGGATGGAACACACCTCTCCTCGTCACAAGATATTAGTAGAGAAGCTGTCTGGTATTTTTCAGATCTTTTTGATAGTGATATTTTGTTAGATGAAGGGGTAGAAAATGAAGTGCTGTCCTGTATTCCATCCTTGGTGGACGATAGAATGAATGAAAGTCTTTTACGTCTGATTGGAATGGCTGAAGTGGAGGAAGCTTTGTTTAGTATGAAGAGAGGTAAAGCCCCTGGACCTGACGGATTTCCTGCTGATTTTTTCCAAGACTTTTGGGATATAATTAAACAAGACCTGTTAAGTGTTATACAGGAGTCCTATTCTAACAAAGAAATGCTGCATGCATTAAATGCTACCTTCCTGGTGCTAATCCCGAAGGAGGAGCAGGCAAATAAGCTTGATATGTATAGACCCATTGCGCTCTACAATGTTGTCTACAAAGTGATTACTAATCTCATAGTGCAAAGGCTGAAAGGGCTCCTTCCCAAGCTTATTTCGGAGGAACAGGGAGGCTTTGTTGCAGGTAAGCAAATTATAGATGGAGTGGTGATAGCTTCGGAAGCTATTCACTCCATGAGATGTTCTCATGAGAGGGCTATGTTTATCAAGCTTGATCTTGCTAAAGCCTATGACAGAGTTAGCTGGAGGTTTTTGCAGAAAGTTCTTTCAACTTTTGGATTCAAACAGGATTGGATTAGGTGGGTGTTAAGCTGTATCACTATGCCTTCCTTTTCTGTTCTTGTTAATGGAGCACCAACAAAGCTTTTTGGAGCGTCTAGAGGACTTCGGCAAGGAGACCCAATCTCTCCTTACTTGTTTATCCTCATAGCCGAAGGGCTTGGAAGGTTCTTTAAATATTGAGTATCTCAAAATGCTATACAGGGATGGAAGTGGGAGAGCAGGATAACCACCTTATCCCACCTTCAATTTGTGGATGACACTATCTTGGTTGGGGAAGCTAGGATCAGAGAAGCTAAGGTTGTCCGCACCACTCTTGATAATTATATGGCGGCCTCAGGACAACAGATTAATGAGTATAAATCTTCTATTTACTTCTTCAACACTCCTGAGCCTATCCAGAGAAGAATAGCTACAATTCTTTGGTTTCAGATACAAACCCTCCCAGTGGTCTATCTAGGCGTTCCTATTGTTGTGGGATGCCAACCTAGGCTATTTTGGCAGAATATTCTGGACAAGCTGAGACAGAAGGTAAGTCACTGGACTTATAGATGGTTATCTACAGCAGGTAGGGTGATTTTGTTACAATCGGTTATTCAGGCTTTACCAATATATAGGAGCATGGTTCAGTGTGCCCCAACCTATTTTCTTGAAGAGTATGATGCTCTGTCCAGGAAATTTTTGTGGAATGGTAATCTACAAACTTCTAAATGGAGTCTCATCAACTGGGACATGGTGTGTAGACCTAAGCAGGAAGGTGGTTTGGGATTACGCTCGGCTAGTTTGGCTAGCATTGCCCTTGCTGCCAAGCTTTACTGGAGGTGGTGCACCAATCATTCAGCCTTGTGGGCCCATATCCTGACTGCCAAATACCTTTCGGCCATTGATATTCATGATATTACCAGATTTCCTCTTGAGGGGAGAGGGTCTATGATATGGGATACCCTCAAGCGTGGAGCGCAATTGGTAAAGCAAGGCTTATTTTGGATGTGCCGCAGTGGATCTGAGGCTCTATTCTAGGAGGACTCTTGGGATGGGACACCCCCTCTTTTACAGTCACATCTGCATCTCCAAACTCTGGCTAACTCCTTTCATTCGGCAGGGTGGAATGAGGTGATGCGGTACAAAGAACCTTATAACATGGGAATGACCATTGGATTTAGGTGGAAACATTCCTCGGATTGGCCACTTGGAGGATCTGCAGAGGAGAGAGATGAACTAGCCCTTATCCTGAAGACTAGAAGGTGTGGGGCACTGCAAGGTGTGACGAATTGGCCTGGAGTGGGGACTCAATAGGGCAGTACTCTGTAGCTGCTGGCTACAAGACTTTGCTTAAGCAAACAAGAGAGGACGGTCAGTTTCAATGGGGATCGAAGGTGTGGAATCGAATGGCGTGGCCCAAATGTAATTTTTTCCTCTGGCTCCTCACGCACAATAGATGTCTCACCTGGGATAATCTTTGTCAGAGAGGATTTCAGTGACCTTCTATCTGTGTGCTGTGTTATAGCAATGAGGAGACAGGGGCCCATCTCTTCTTCCAGTGTCCATTTGCACAATAGGTCTGGCACTTGTGGTGGAGCACGTGGAGAACCTCTTGCAGGCATGTGTCCTCTTTAAACAAATTTTGGGCTCGAATGGGCTATGCTCCTCTTAAAAATTCCCTGTTACAGACTGTATGGGTGGTGGGACCATCCTTCATTCTTTGGAATTTATGGTTGGAGCAGAATAGATGCATCTTCAGGGGCACGCGAATGGATATTAGGCAGCTATGGAGCAAGATTGCTTGTGCGTTGCAAGAAACTCTTCTTGCCAAGTCTGCGTTTGAGGATGGTTTGAAACATGATGCCGCAAAAATGCTTAGGCGCCTGGGAATTGACGTTTCTAGCACTGGCGTGGTGAGTAATAATTTATGTCAGGCGAAGGGAAGGAGCCAATTGGTGTGGCCGGTCAGCAGAGTTGGGCATTGGACGCCCCCAGATAAAGATTTCATCAAAGTTAATACAGATGGTTCTTCTCGTGGGAACCCAGGTGTTGCGGGTATTGGGGGAATTGCTCAGGACAGTTCTGGTAACATTAAATTCTTGTTTTCCATTTACAAAGGCTGTTATACTAATAACCAGATGGAAGCTGAGGCCATTCTGGAGGCAGTTGAAAGCTATTGTCGTGAGGGCCATCTTAATGTCATCTGTGAGTCGGATTCACAAGTTGTTAATTTGCTGAATAAGAGCAATTCTGGTAAGACTGACTGGAATTTACAAGTTATTATCCAGCAGATTAAACAATTAAGTTCTTCTTTGAATGTGATTTCTTTCCAACACATCCCAAGGGAATGGAATGAGGTTGCGGACTGCTTGGCTAAATGGGCCTCGGAGAATGGGGCAGATTGGAGAATTATGGAGGAGAATCTCCTTCCTCTGAATTTGTATCAAAAGCTGGTCCATTTGGTGGATCAGGAGAAAAACTTGTAATCGGCTTTTTGCTTGGTTTCTTAATAAATTTTTACCCCTTTTAGTTAAATAAAAAATATATATATAATAAGATATTAATAATAAATTAATATCATATAACATTATATAAAATATGTTAAAATATCTTACAATAATAAAATAATATAAGTATTCTAAATTTTATTAGAATTTATATATTTAAAATAAATATTACATTATTATTTTGTAATAGTTTGTCTACAAAAAAATGAGATGGTCACAACAATCATGTGCTTAGAGTGAGATACAAGTATCAATTTACATTCTTTCACTTTACACAATGTTGTTTTGCTAAAAGATAATGCATTTTTAAAATGATATTAATAATTGCAATAATTTTATAGAGAAATTTCTGATTACAATAAACTATTGGTTTTCAATGTTCACAAATATATTATTGATGCATACCATTGAGATCTTCATCCTTCATCTAGAAAAATAGAAGCACTTTTCGTTAACATATGATAATAAAAAGTGCACTAAGATATATAGAAATAATATAAGCCTTAAACAAAATAAATTGCTCATTGAATGACACTTGAAAACTACAAAAAACAACATAGTACTACATGTGCATCAATAAAAACATTCATGCTCATCCATGTTCTCACTCTGTTGATCTTGATGTACGATTTCACATTGACCATTGATTTTGCCTTCATTTAAATGCCAATGTCTATTTTATGAGTCTCAAATTTCACATTTGTATGACCATCATTTGACACCCATGTGACTGTCATTGACATCCACATGACTGTCAAATTTAAACTCCAATGGTTAATTGCTAGAGATGTATTTTGACATCCGCGTGCCCATCTAAGATGTTCATGTGACCATCATTGATGTCTATGTGAATGTCAAAATTTACACCCCAGTGGTTTAATTATTGAGCTTAATGTTAATGATTGTATGACTATCAATTACATCCATGTGATCATGATTGACATCTATGCGACTGTCATAATTTAGACCCCACTAGTTTAATTACCAAAATTTATTTTGACATTTGTATGACTATCATTGACATTCACATGAACAACAATGACATCCATGTAGCCATCATAATTTGAACAATAATGGTTAATTAGCATGAAATTTATTTTGATGTCCATACCATTGTTAATGATGTCTATGTGACTGTCATAATTTGAATTGTAGTGGTGTAATTACACTATGCATTATTTTTATGTTCGTGTGATCATCAATGACATTCTCACCCATATAATTGTCGATGACATTCATTCAACATCTATGTGACCATCATGCTTTCAAGTTAAAATTCAATAAATTAAAAAATAATTGATGACATGCCTTTACTCAGACTCAGTTGATTAAAAAAACATGAATAAAGTTTAAATGACAAAGGTTCTAAAATCAATGAAAAAGTGACACTTGTCACCATCTCAGTGAGCAGATTAAAAATCTAACATAAAGTGTGAGTTAAAAATTCAAAAAAGCTAGGACAAGAATGCATTCACCTAGTGGCATGATCTCAGAGCTCAAACACAAAATCCAACAGGGAATGATAAAAGCTCAGGCAAAGAACATCTGATGCAATGCATGAGTATGATTGATTCATAAAAGTAGGATCAATGATCTGAGACCAAAATTGACATTTCAAAGAAGCACAAAGAGCCCTGAACAACCACCAAATAACATTAAAAAAATTTTATTATACCCTATAAAAAGGCAAGTACTCTAGTTGCTACACAACTCTTATCTCCCTATTCTTTTCCATTCCAAATTATTTTGATTAAAATTTAGTCATTTGCTTGAAGGCTTGAACAAATGTTTTTAATTCTCATGAAATTTTACCAGTATGATTAAAAATAAAGTGATGGTCAAATCACAGACCACACCCTACAAACATGACATTATTATTTTATTTCTATACATCAATGGTGGGAAGAAAAGATGTGTCAATTTGTAGTTTGAATAGATCTCTAATAATAATAATATATTCATGGCAAAACCCTTGGTTTTCTACTCCTCTGAAGCATCTCCATCACATCTCTGGTAATTTGGATTTTTTGATATTTCTACCTATTAAAATGATAGTACACCTACCAAGAATTAGGTGGCATTATGCCTTTGGTTCATACGCCTATTTTTACACTATTCTACGGCATTCATGTGGGTATTTCAAAAAATAAACACAATATATGGTGACCTACATTATAACTTGTGTGAGGGAAATTGCATGATAGATGGAAAAAGATAAGATATGAAGGCACAAAGTCACAGGGTGAAGATCATAAAACAAGTGTTTTTAATAATAATAATAATAACTCTAAATTATTGTACATCTTAAAAATTTATGGATTTTGAGTATGTCTTAAAAAATATATGGGTATTTGGTTGTTCCACATGTATGATTCGAGTTAGGAAAAAAAAATATGAAAGCATCGTGAAGAGCATAAAGTAAATATTTCTAATAAAAATGATACCATTCAATTATTGTACATCATAAAGATTTTATATACCATAATGCATTCATAAAAATCCCTTTCCAGAAGATGATTGAATATTCTTCTAAATCTCATTTTATTGGTTACAAAAGCATATAGACATAAATAAAGTAAAAGAAGATAAGACTCTGAGATGGATTAGACTATATTATAACAAAGGATAATGTTTGAGGAGGCAAATAATAATAACAAAGATACCATTTTGTATTCATAAAAACACACTTTCCTTGAATTAAGAATAAATATAGTAAATAATATTTAATTAATTGTAAAATTAAACATGAAATGATATAAATGGTATCTTACATGACAGAGGGGAAAAGATAAGAAAATGGTCAAGAACATATAGGAAATGTTCCTAGTAAAAACAATGGTCCTAAATTACTGTGCATCCTAAAGATTCCATGGACCACAATGAACTTGTAAAACTCTCTTTTCAAGAGATGATGACATACTTTTTCTTAAACTGATTAGACAAGTTTGTACAATCATAATCAGACATAAAGTAAAGGAAGATAAGAGCAAAAAATGGATTAGACTATACAATATCTATGTATCATGTACTAAGAAAAGGATAATATTAGAAGAGGTGAATAGTAACACCAAATAATATTTTACATATTATAAAAAATACACCTTCTTGAAATTAATAATTATAAAATATTCTAAATTCAGTAGATAATATTCAATTATTTACACAATCAACATGGAAGGAGTTAAATTGGATCTTAACAATTCAAAAGTACTTCTAGGTCATTCTTAAATTTTATAGCTTGAAATTGAATTTGTTCATGTAAAGCAACCACTTAAATTTTTGCTAACTCAATATGAGCTTGAAATGGGTTAGTCCAAAGACCATCTAAATGATATCAAGCTAAACATTAGGGCCACAAATTTAGGACCAATCTGGAACAATTCCAAGGCTTTATGGATGGGTACTACTCATAACTGATAACTTTAAAATCAAATATCTAATTTTAATTCCTTACTTTCAATTTATTCTTCTATGTTCTAAATTTATGCATTTTATGGATATGAAATGATAAAATTTTGTAAAAATGAAATTGGAGAGGGTTTGGTTTGGGAGTGTTTCCATAGAGACTTTGTTACATGTTGGGATTTGAGATAGTAAAGTGTTCAGTACAACAAAGCTTTAGTTTAACTATTCTAAAATAAATAAAACTTATATATTTTAGGTTAGATATTTGAATACAAATTAAATCTACATTTTTAGATCTCAATTATTAAATTTTGTTAATTATTTCAAGTCATTTGTTTTAACTAATTTATAAAATAAATTTTGAAATAAATTTTGGCCCCCAGTTGGGACACATTATTTTATTTGGTTCATATTTACACCTATTACTTTTCATATCCCTCAAAACATATACAAAAAATTGGTAATTGGTTTTAAAATAATAAAAAATAGTAACAATGCCATTGAAGTGTTCTAAATAATTTTTTTATAAGCATGTGATAAGTTCTTAATGATTAAATAATCTAGATAAATTTTCTATTTATCGATGAAAAAATTCTAAATTTTAAAATATTAAAAGACATGGATGGAATCCAATGACTATGTGTTTCTAAAAAGGAAAATATTGATTCTTGTATGAATAATTCTACCTCTAAGTATGAAAAACTTGTCATGATATTTGGGAACCTAATAATGACTAGGTATGACTAACTTATTAGAAGGTTTGGGAGCCTAGCTACCACTTGGTATCAAAAACTTGTCATATTCTATGGGAACATAATGACCACTAGGTATCAACAACTTTTCATATTATATGGTAATGTAATAACCACAATCCATTTTTAAATATTCATATTCTTGGTAACTTAGAAAACACTAGGTATAAGCAACTTGGATTATTATTGGGATCCTAGTGACTACTAGATATCTTCAACTTGGCATATTCTTGGGAACCTAACTTTGAATGACTTGAAATATTCTTCTAAACCTAGTGGCTGCTAGGTATCTTAGACATGGCATATTCTTGTGAACCTAACAAGCACTAAATTTCTTCTTGTGCCTGTTTATGGTACTTTCAAGGTTGTTCTCTATAGAGATTTGAGTGTATTCCTCTCTATTAAGATTTTTATGAAAGTATTTGATAATTTATTAATGATATTAAAATTTGATATGTTATTATTTTATTGATCTAAGGTGTATTTTGACACCACCAATATCTCCTTATTTGTTCCTCTATAGATGTTTTAAAATTTATAGTTTTTTCTAATATGCTGTCAAAAACAAGACTAATATCGTAGATCATAGGTTTCTATGTTATTACAACTATGGTGAAAGACAGTTGTTCTAAATATTCCAAACTAGGTTTATGAAAATAAAATGTTAGTGTATTTAATTAATTATACAATATTGTATATTTTAAAGATGCGCTTGTAATACTTACATTTAATCCATGGGTAAGCACTAATTTTTGCATACTTATCAACAACCCATTATTAAATAAGATTATCATATAAGTAAATATTTAATTGTCTTTTGCTAATAATATATTTATATTATTACATTTGTAACTACTCTCCAAAACCCTACCCCTAACCCTTGTCTTGTCTCTAATCTATATAAGAACATAGAGAGCTAGTGGGTGAGGCACATTATTGATGAGAGTTATTGCTATATTGGTAGATTCATGTCAGTACTCTTAATCTAAAGAGGTAGCTATGCTACTTGGATAAATTCATTTTATCTAGTTTCTAATATTTTTTAGAATTATTTATGCATGTATTATGGGTGTTTGTATTATGATAGTTAATATTAAATTGGACCCTATCAAGATTTTTTAATAGAAGGGATTCAACAAAAAATGGGCACAAAGGCCATCTAGATCTAAATTGTTTCTCGCACAAAGGGAAAATGATCTAGAAGAATAATTTTCAAGATTTTCAACTCTAATAAGATTCCTTTGAGAAAATCAAAGGATGGGTAAGTGTATGAATGTAAATCCAATCATAAGGGTAAATTATAGACTATGGAGTCAAGAGATGAATATTTAAAACATTCTTATGGTTAGTAGTGGATGGAATCAAACCTATACCAAAGGATGAATTAAAGCTACCTAAATACTAATATCTACTCTACAAAGTCAAATTGGTGATGATAAATAATGTGGAAGTCAAGATAAGATTCCATGTGTTGGACAAAGACTCTCCTCATGATGTATGTGAAATTTTGGTTAAATTCTTCAATGTTCCTAATGAAGGTTGGATATACAAACTGAATAAATAACTACTTAGATTTGTACTAATAAAATTTGAAACAATCTAGAAGTATATTTTAAAAATAAAAGATATGAATTACCATTTGTATACATATAATATTTTTCCCTTTGTCATATATTAAAATTTTTCTCTTGCAGTAAATTTTTGAGCATCTATCTCTTTGAGTGCACACCTTAAAGGGTGCATCAAAAAAAGGGTGGGAAGGTTCATGGATATTTATGAGATATGCTATTATATCATGATCATACCTTTCTTATCATCAGTCTAGCTTCCTCAAATTATCTTTCCATTTACCTCTTCCATCTTATCTTTATTCAATTATATTGGTTTCCATTATATCTTACTATATTAGTTAAGTTAATACCTTATTTTTAGTAACTTTCCCCTTCTTATATTATATCAACCAACTTGATGCAATTATGATCATGCCATCTGATATCTGTACTATATCAACTTTGGTGATACCATTATATGTTGATAGAATCCTTTCAACATGGCTAGTACTATTGGATTAATGTTTAAGTTTGGTGTAGGGTATTAGGTCGTTATATATAAGAGTCATATTGCATTCATAACATATTGTATACAATAGTTTGTATGATTTCAATCACACTTCTACCCTAGGTCCTATTTAAAGGAGTTTGTGGTCGAGAATCTTGTCTTGAAGAAACACATATTGTGATGCATTTGGAGATTCAATAGGAGGATTCATTGGGAATTCCTATCCAAGGATATCTTACTCCTTTGTATAGACATATGGAATCATCAACCCACAACATTCTCTTTCAAAGTTACACTTGAGCTAAGGTGGAGATTGATGCTCAATGGGTTCACTTCAAGATAAGTATTTCTAACCCTATACTATTTTAATTATTTACTTCGTAAATTAAATGTTTATTGTTTCTTAGTGATTTAAAGTGTGTATAACCTTGTCAAGGTTCTCTCTATGCCTAATATTGGTGTCACCATAGGATTGATTAGACTTATTGTATTACACTTTAGGTTACCTAGACCCCCATTTGGTTAACCATGGAACCTTAACAAATATAACCATTCTAACACTTCCCCTTTGTATACATTAATTTAAAATCATCACTTACATTGATTATTTACACATTTACTTTCATAAAGGTCTAGTGAGAGATAAATCCTTGTGTCATAGGCTTAGGCTTTAGAACCTCTTAGCATATGCGATGCAGGTAATCCTTTGTTAGATATATGGATTTCATTAGTCCTTATCTAAAAAAAAGTAAGTATCATAGAGTCTATTTGATTGACCTTTTTTTAAGTTCAATTTTATTAACATAGGATATGTGTAGGTTAATCTTATCCCATACTTACATTATGGTAAACCTAACATGAATCTTATCCCTACTTTGGTTAGATCATCTTCATCTTTTTATTTTTAGTTACTTATAAAAATTATTAAATTTATTCTATTTAAACTATTTCATCCAACCCAATCTAATTTATTAGTTTTAGTAACTATATTGACTTTCCCGATATAGTTTTATATCTATTTTCCAACTGTATCATCCAACCTGATAAAATATGACATTTAAAAACTATATCATCTAGTCTAATATATTATAATGTAGAGCCTCAATAACTAACTGCATCAATGAGTAGTTTTAATTTATTTCATATAATTGCATTGGACATTAGTTTTTAGTGTCACCTATTTTTACTACACTACTTATATTTGGTTAATATAGTTTAATTTTACCATTTCTATTTTTATCCAACATTCCCTTATTCAACCAACTACATTGCCCTAGCTGATACCATCTATTTTCATCAAATGACCTAATAACTTTAACATGATGTAATCTTTTAAGATTATAATTATTCAAGTTCATACTACATAGATAGATATCTATATCTAAACCTCATTTATATCCCCACTTCAGATGGAAGTATCTAAGTAATTCCCCCAAGTCCTGTAACTTATACCATTAACTAATATTCCTTAGTGAATCCTCCCAATCTTAAGCTAATTATTGAATCATGTAACCTAAATTTTGTATCATTAATGCAAACACAATGTAAAATTGTTGAGGTCTCTCACACTTTCCATCCTCATAACAATAATGTTGAGAATCCTCTTTAACCAATAATTCTAACACTTCTAAAAAATATCCTCTAGATCTTTATCACAACCATGTAAAAATGGTTCAATGAATGTCCACCATGAAAACTTCTCACACCACTCAAATGAGTCAAATACATTAGATAATATATTATAAATAGCTATCCATATTCCTCAAGTTATCATTTCACAACCAAATTAGAATTATGTTCCTCCTCCTCTTAGATATCCACATGGAAATCTTATTCCCAATACACCACTTTAATATCGAATGCTTTACCATCTTCAAAATAAACATATAGATTTCACCATTTCATCAATATACATTAGAACATCTATCCAAATATTACATAAGATGGCACTATTGATCTTACATTTCATCTTATAACATTTGGGATTATCTATAATGATTAGATTAGAATTTACATCTTTGCCATGATAAAAATTCTATTTAAAATCCTTGTAGGAGAATCCCTAGAATGGTTTAACCAACTTCAAATTCATTCTATTACACAACTATAAGATTTATTGAATGCTTTGATTAAGTAATTAAAACATAATTATATTCCTTACAATTGTCTTAACAACCTAATTAACATTAATAAATTGCCTAATAAATTGACTCATGACTTCATCAAAAATTAGAAAGCCTTAGCCAAAAAATAGAGCATAACTTGAGTGATGAAACCCTATTATAAATATTTGTTACCAATATTAAATTAACTCTTAAATACAAAATTAATATGTTTTCCCATAAAACATTAGAAGAGACCTTAAATTAAGAAAAAAGGCAGGACTTACTTAAGATCCGATTTGAATCATCTCATAGTGAATCATCAACTAATGCCATTAAAAACACTTCATCTCAAAAAAATTATCCTAAAAAACCTAATAAGAGAGATTCCAACCAAGAAATAAAATCTCTTTTGACCCTACCTTGAGTATCCATGAACTCAAGCAAAATATACCACCTTCTAAACCCATGATATTTGACTCTTTCGAACCTCCTCCAAATGGTACAACCCTGATAAGTTTTGTTAGTGGCATGCTAAAATAGGTAAATCTAATAAGAATTTTCATGATCATCAATTATTCCTTCTACCTCCTTGCTTGTTCCATATTTCAATATTGGCACTCTTACCTAAAAATGTTAGTAAGACTATCTTGTATACTATCAATCCTAATATAATTAATTAAAATCACATCAACATCAACTACCTAATGATCAATGTCAACCACCTCCTAATTACAACTCATTCATGAATGTCATCCAGACCATAATTGATCCTCCTCTCTACACTAATGAGTAAAAAATAACTAAAATGAATAAATTCAAGTGTGTGGTCACATTTGTCAATCCTAACCTCTTATGTCACATGAACCCAAGGAGTACCTAGTTCAAATGCCTATTATAGAGCGCATCATAAATGGTCCTAATTTATTTTTTAGACCTATTCAAACTTATCCTATAGGTCCTATGTCTATTTAAACATTATCAAAATCCAACATATGGAAAAATTTACTTATCTTGAATTATATCAACCAACTTGATGTAGTTCATTGTAATAGTTCAGTTTCAACCAATTGTAGTCATACTTCTTGTGACCATACTCCTCCCTATGATTAAACATCAGCTCATGTGCATAATAAAAACCATATTTATCCTAATTATGATCATAGGCCACTTTCTTGGACCTCTCCCACATGATATTCTCATCCCTCATACATCCTCAATCTATCTCTACCCTTTCTCATGCTAAATAGAATCTATAGGGACCCCTCAGGACCCATTTGGGAATTTATTGACTTGATTGGGCATTGTTTGAATAATTACATGGATTAGGGAGGAAACCCATGGCCTATTCCACACATTTCCTTCACAAAAGACATAACCTAGGCTACAACCTAGGTAGAATGGATGAAAAAGTGTCTTGAATGAGCCCAAATGGCTAGAAATGGCTAGTTTTTGTTGTTTGGTGGATTAGGGATGAGTTATATTGGAATTTCATCATTAATTCACACTCTCTATTCACTCTCACTTCAATTTTGTTATATCTATTCTCTGATCATCTCCATTGATAATTCATACTAAAAGCTTGTCCACCTCCTTGAATCTCTCTTGGTTGTTGCTTGGCACAATTGCTTTCTTTATGAAAAGGGATGCCCTACACCACTGTTACTTCCATTTGGGATTCTATTCGATATTGATAGTGTTCATAAATCTTGTGTAATGCACATTGAATCCTTAAGAATCTATTTCACCTATCATTTATGCTCCTTGCATTGGCTCTCAAATATTATTGGCTTCTCCTTCATCTCTTCCACAACTTTTGGTTCTTGGTCTGGACTTAGCCTACACACAGCCTAATATTCTTCCTCTCTTTCCTCCTATCTTGGATAATTAGTTGGTATAAAATCTACACATATCTATTAAGTTAGATATGAGGGCACTTTTCTTTGTAAAGTGAAACTCATTGTTTATTAGCAGTAGTATACATGCTAGGGTTTGAATTATTTTAGTAAAATGGTTGGTTTTTGCATTTCTTAAAATAGTTTCTAAAGTTTATTACATTTTTGCATGATTAAAGAGTACTTTCATCACATTAAATATTACTTTATTTTATATCATTACTCTTTCTATAAGATTTTTTCATTGCATAGTAGACAAACTAGAAAACTTGCTCAAACATTCTCTCTCTCTCTTGCTAAAACTAGAACATTACATTATTAAAAAATAAAAGTATTGCTTTGGAAAGGTAGCTCAAGTCTAGATTATGCATGCTCTTGAACCCTTGCTTGAAAATGTATTTTTTCTCAAAATGTCTTTCATTTGGCATCAACGTGTATTAATTGCTAGATTTACATTTCATTGGTTATCTCATTTCATTCAGTGTTATTGATTTCGTATTATTTATACAATCCATAGTATAGTTTTAACCACTTGATTTACTGTGGTTAGATTCATTATAAGAGCTTATATACTCTATGTACTTATTTTTTATATCCCCAACATGGTTTACAATTCTATATATAGCTTGGTGCAAGATGGAAAACTTGATAGCCACTATAGACCCCCTATAGCACATAGAACTCCTGAGCCTTCTAGCCTCCTAGTGGTTTGCTTTAACACCCTGCCAAACACTAATGGTTCTATTCAAATTCTTGGAACTACATTTTGGCATGCCCAATGGGACCTCACATATGGTCTCACACTATTTCTATCCCATTTAGATATTTCTTATCCAACTCCCCTTTGTTACTTGTTAGGCTTGATCTCAATTATGTTTTAGATCTCACCTTGGTCATTTTATTCTTCTTTGGTTTTATGTCATTCTCCCTATTGGTTCTCCTTAGATTTGCCTTTTATATTATCTTTCATTATCTCTTGTTTTATTACATACAAATCCAACTTCCCAGCCTTTGGATTTCATTCTTGTGGGATTTAGGTTCTCATCCCTGAACTCACTCATAAGCAAGTCATGACTACAATAGAATGCCATATACACTATAGGACATAAGATCTTCCCTCGATCCAACATGGTAGTCTTCACTCTCTCACATTTGAAAGGTAAAAATATTAGTAGGACTATAACTAATGGAATTGATCTCTTTCTCACCAGTCTAAGCCTCATTCATCTAAGGATATTTTTACTCATCTTCATGTCATATCTCACTCACCCATTTGAGGTGATGAGGATCCTCTTCCCAAGTTAGGACCTGATGAGTTATGTGTATCATTAATGATTATTGTAGACATCTTTAGGTGAATTAAGTGACTCTTTCTCCCCTATTAATTGATGGCATGCATCCTATAGAGATAGAGGTCATACCTATTCAATGCTAAGTGCCTTGACCAATTCGTTTATGAGCTCCCTACCTCTTCTTAGTAGGAAACTCTCCCATAAGAACATTTGCATATGCATTCTATAGATCAAAGGTATTCCAACTCAAAAAGATACCTTCATCATGAGGGTTCTTCCCATCCTCTTAGCCCTTCCTTTAGAGTTTTTAATGAGCATGCTAATTTTGATCACCACTTATGGATTAGAGATCTATGGGATGTGTATCAAGATTATCAATGACCATTTATTGATCCTTTTTTGATGGCACATGACTAGTGTCATGCATATTTTGGTCACCATAACCATTTTCATAAGTATGCCACATCTTCTCATAACCCCCATGGGGACCATAACTCTTCTCATGGTTGTTCCTCACCTCATGGTAGAGATGATTTTCATTATGATGGACCTCTTTATAAAGAGCCACCTCAACATCATGCTCTCTATAGCCATGGTTATGATGATGTCTATGGGCATAGGAAACATCATTACCATCATGAGCCCCCTCCTAGAGCTCATCACCAGCCAACTATAAACCATGATTATGAGGATCTCCATTGGAATCCTTTAGCCCTTTAGCTATATGTTGTTCCCCTTCATATTTATATCCCTAAATTGTCAAAGTTCAATGGTCTTAGGACTCCAATCCTATAAATCATATTACAACATTTGTGATAGAATGTATGGTTTGGGAATATGATGAAGGCTTGTTATTAAAGCTATTTACTCATTCTCTATGAGCTAAAGCTCTTGTCTAGTTTCAAAATGTGCCTCCATATTCTCTCTCTAGTTTCCATCTCCTTCTAGATGACTTCCTCTAATATTTTGATATTTACAAACCTTTTTACCTTAACATCTAGTCACTAAAATCTGTGGCATATGACAAAGGTGAGTCTAACTTTGATTTTATACATAGATGGCATTCAACTATTCATACATGTAGGACTAGGTTCTTAGATGACCAAATTTATGACAAGTTTATGTGAGCATTGAGGCAAGAGGTTCATGTTGATATCTTCAAGTGTGAGCTCATGTCTTATGATGAAAATATTAATGAGTGTTTAAAGATCAAATTATTTGAGGTGCATGTGGGTATGCATCCTATGCCTTCCAAAAATTCATCCTCCTCACACAATCATAATTTCAACATGATAAAAAATGGTGTCACTGATTCTCCTCCTAAGAAGAAGGACAAGAATAATATCCACAAGGTGAATGCCATGAGCAAGAAACCAACTCAAAAGAAGACTTCTAAATCCATCATATCAAAATAACAAATGATGTTTCCTTATGAACCCACTAAGTTTTATAATTACCATTGAATGAAGGGGCATGATGATGCCAATTTTACCACCCAAAATTCTTGTGGGTAAGCCTTGCCTCAGTCTCAGATTTCTCCTCTTGCAGATCCCAACCACAAGTTGGGTGTGTCTAAAGAGTCTATACTAGACCATAACAAGGAAAAAAAGAAGAAAAAAATTAAAGGCTAAGGCCCCATGCTCTCCTTATTGATCTTCCACCTCTTTTAAATCCTTTTCTCAGGGTGACCCATGAGGAAAAGCCAATCATGAAATTAGCAAGGTTGTTAATGCTATTGACATCACTCCTAGTTATGAGTGCTTTGTCAACATGCACTCAGGTCAAGACACCCAAACTATTGGAAAGACTAGTGGTGTTGGGCCTCCCATCCATCCCACAAGGGTAGGGAATAACAGAGTTAGATTTGAATTTTAGCATAATATCCCTCCTTAAGCTAGATAGTATCCTTAATCTATCATAGAGGAGTTATAGGGCCTATCAATTGGGATATTTATTTGGGATTTGATTCACCTTTCCCTGAGCAAAGGGGTCTCATCTTTGATGAGCTTCGTCTCTCTCACAAGGTTATGATACAAGGATGTCAAAGTGTTTTTTAACTTTGATACACCTAAGCATCCTCATCCTCCTATTCTCTCCTTCAACCTAGCTTCATTTCTAGATGCTTTGATTCTAGAAAAGAGGGTTTGGTTCCATCTATATATCAAGAATTTTATTGATGATTACTATGTCAAGTGGTGGATTGTTGATGAAGGAGTTGCCTTGAATATCATGCCTCTATGTGTATTCGATGAGCTTAGTATTATTTAGAAGAAGCTTTCTGAATCTCACCATAGGTGTGTTGGTTTTAACAATGACATAGTTATATCGATGGGGAATATGAATCTCCATGTCAAGTTTGGTCCTAAGATAGTATGAATTGAGTTTTTTGTTTTAGACCTTGATCTTTCATACAACTTGATTATTGGCCATCTTTGGACTGCTACCATGTAGGATGTTGCATCAACCACATTTTGCATGGTGTAGTTTATACATGAAGGTGAGGTTCACACCCTATAAGATGACCTATATACCTAG
This sequence comes from Torreya grandis, assembly GCA_037957365.1. NCBI lineage: Eukaryota > Viridiplantae > Streptophyta > Pinopsida > Cupressales > Taxaceae > Torreya > Torreya grandis. The sequence continues at coordinate 12,489 of JARHVA010007729.1, read as the reverse complement.
GCATTACTATATGAAAATAAAAACCCTTCAAGTAAGGATTTATCTATCTCTTCATAGGGTTCTATGGGTTTCCACATTCCTCTACTGATGAAACTCATTTTCTCAAGGATGAGCATTGTGATTTGGCTGAGTACTGGTTCGCGTTCATCCCTTTAGAGTCTAAAATGCATCAATCAGTTCCCTCTCATGCCTTGTAATGTCAGTCCAACTCATCTCTTTTTGGAGACCTCTTCTAGGATGTCTCTATAGACATTGACCTCCCCCTTACATTGCACTTTTCCCATCAAAGTATAGGCTCTCTCAATAAATCTCCTACTAAGATCACTAGAGCAATTGAGTTTGATCTCAAGTGTTGTTTCATTCATGTTATGGAATATAACCTATTTAAGGAGTAAAAGGCTTACACCAAGCTCATGTGGGATTGCTTTAAGTATCATTATCCCCTTGACATCTATATTTTGTAGATTTATCTTACTGAGGGTACATATCCAAGCATTCCCTCTATGAATGTTCTCATAGTTGAGCCTAAAGTGTTAGACCAATCGATCCCTCTTGCTCTAGAATGTTTTGAGGAAGGAAATGATATGGATGTTGAAGGATCCATAGATCTTAACCTTGGCACTTTAACAAGGCCAAATATCAATAAGATTAGTGTTCATATTACTTTAGAGGAGTGGGATGTTTTGGTTATTTTCTTATGCAAATTTGTGGATATATTCACTTGGGAATATGTTGATATGAAGGGCATGGATTCCAACATCATTTTCCATAACTTGTGGATATGAGCTTAGGGCCAACATGTAATGTCTTCATCATGAAGAAGTTGAGACATTACATGTTGGGTTAGACTACCAATGTGATTGTCCAATTTGATCCACTTTGCTACTTACTCAATAAGACACACCTTGTTGGCAAGATTATGAAGTGGATCATGATTTTTCAAGAGTTAAATCTATACATTGTCAACCAGAATTCCATCGATGGCTTAGTTATGGCTGATTAGCTTGTTGATTTCCCACTACCCAATCCTAGCATGAAGTTGGTTGATGATGCCTTTCCTAATGAGTTGGTGTATTTAGTCGATCGTGTTGAGGTCTTTGAGTGTGATTGGTATCAAGACATTGTCTAATACCTTGAAGATAAGTCTTATCCCATCAAAACTCCTTCATAAGAATGCTATCAGATCTATAATCTCACCATTCACTATGTCATTATTGGTGGCATCTTGTTATAGAGTGGTCTTGATGGTGTGTTGATGCAGTATCTCACCCTGAGGATATTCTTCTTGTGCTTAAGGAATCCCATGGGAGCATTTGTGGTAGTCACCCAAGAGAGCAGGCCATCACTTAATGTATTATTAGGATGGGATACTACTAGCCCACTTTTGTTAAGGACATCATATAGTATACTAAGAAGTGTAATATTTTTTGAGTTATTGATGATGCCATCAATGCCCTATCAGGACTCTTATAACCCATCTCAACTCTTTGGCCCTTCTCCATATGGTCTCTCAACTTTGTTAGAGATTTCAAACTCACCTCTTTTGACGGACATCATAGGTTCATCATTTCCATTGACTATTTCACAAAGTGGGTTGAGGTCATACCTCTTATCAACATGTGTTAGAAGATGGTTACCAAGTTTGTTCTAAACTAGCTTATTTATAGGTTTGGGGTTCCTACTATGATCATAGTTGATAATGGTCTGGGATTCCAAAGCCCCAAGATGCATGAGCTCATTGAACATTTTGGTTTCAATCGTAGTTTCTCCTCTACCCATCACCCCCAAGAAAATAGGCAAGGCAAATATTCAAATAAACTTTGAAGAAGATGCTTCTCTTTACCATAGCCCAATCCAAGAGGGAATAGAATCTCATGCTCTATCTTTCCCTTTGAGTCTATCAAACTAGCTTCTAAATAGCCATATGGTCTATCCTGTACTTGCTCATTTATGGGTCTGAGTCTATTATTCCCTTAGAGGTCTCAATCCCTTCATTATGGGTTAAGACATTCAGATCTCTTTTTGATGAGGAAAAATGTATCATTCACCTTACCAATCTTGATAATTTAGATGAGCTATGCCTGGACACTCTTGAGCACAACCATACTTGCTAGTAACATCAATATAACTAATTATAGAAGTTGGTGCACCCTCATCCTTTCAAAGTAGGTGATACAGTCCTCATTTTTTACAAGGATCACCAAACGAAGGGTAAACTAACTCACAAGTGATTTGGACCTTTTGTTATCATTGCCTCTCTAAAGAATGGGGCATGTTATCTCTTAACCCTCAAAAGTGAACTCCTATGGCACTTGATCAATGGGTTTTGCCTCAATACATTTCATACCTATGGCTCGTGTGGCCCTCTAGGAAAGTCACCTATGATAGTAAGGTGAGCCTGTCCTCTTTTCTCTCACCACTACCTTTTTGCCATTAGTATATATGTGTGCACAAGGGTCTTAGTTAGCAATGTATATTGTCTAATAAAATTATATATAGTAGTCTATACTATATGAAGCATACATATCACAAAAAAAATCATATACACATGTGTTAATCATGAGAAAGATATATATATATATATATATATATATATATATATATATATATTGTAAAAAATACATGTTTTTCTCTATGTACATGTTGACCAAATTTGACTTTTAGGTCAAATTAGGAACCTTTAGGTAAAAACATGAGTTTTATATGTTTTATGGGGTCTAAGGTTTTTTCATGTGGATGTATTAAATGTTATTTGATGTCATTCAATGTCATCCTAGACCTGGTCATAGTCATATTAGTCAATTTATCATTTTAGGCCATTTAGTGGGATTTTGAGGGTCATAAATGCAAGTGGCACATTTAAAAAGGTGTCTATATTTCCATTTTTCCTTCCCAAAATCCAATAAATCATTTTACCTATTATGGATATTATTTACATCAGAATATTACAGGTTGTCTAACTGAAATTCAAGAAACAATTAAAAAAGAAAGAAAATGGCACTTGTACGACCAATGGGGAACTCTACCACATGTTAAAATATAATGTAATGCCTATTCAAATTTATAAAACTCATATATACATTTTTTTCTTTGGATGTGAAATTTTAAATCCAAACCTATTCTGCTTCTTTTTTGCATTTCTAGACATACAAAAGTGACCTTCAGGTTTTTGCTCAATATAAATAGCTAAAGAGGTTTCAGTATAAATGCTTTTTTGAGGTTTTATTAAACTTATATACCTTAATTTACATACAAATATTTCAAATAATCATTGCCTATGCTTCTTGAACCATCCTCATGAAGTTGATTATACTTTCCTGCTATTTATTTCTTGTACCTTATGGGTTTTGCTCCATTTTGGGTAAGTTCATATGAACCAATTGGTGATATTGACTCTACAGGATTTTGGATCCCTTATAAAATTCCATTCATACTTTATTTTAGGTTTCAAAGTTTTTTGATGAGCAAAGTAACTTAGATTGCAATAATAAGCACTTTTTATGTAACAGGTAGTTTTTCACCATGTTCAGGATTTTCATGCTTTGTCAATGGTTCCAGAGAGTTGTGATAGTTTAATTATTATGTTTCCAATGTAATTTTTATCTAATTTCCTATCAAGTTCATTCTCCAAAGCATACTTCATGAGATTGCATTCACAAGGATCATGTAGCTTATTTACCCTATGACTATCACACACAATTAGTCTTGGTAAATCACATGTTTGAAGCCTTTATGGTATGCCAATATTGGTGTGTTGAAGGTTTAAGTCCTTGGTGTATCCTTTAGAATCCTAAAATAGTGATTCAAGCCTTGATTTGATGCCAAAAAGAGAGACTTGTAATCATATGCAACTTTTGCATATAGTTTGCCATTAAAGTATGTACTCAAAGGTTTCAAAAGGTTCCAAACCTTGAAAGATAGTGTATGTGTTTACCTCAAATACTTTAGTACCATATTAAATTATTTAAATATTTGTAAATGTAAGGTTGGTTATGGATTCAAACTCATATTCATTACCTAAAGTCAATCTACCTTCATGCAACTAAATCCCCACCTACATGAAACCTTGGCAAAGAGTTGATGACCCTCTATTAAGTGTTGAAATAAAAAATGAAACTATTCCTAAAGCTCTAGTATGATAAATATACCTTTTTAGACTTTTTTTTAAGGATATATGATCAAATGATAGTGTAAAATACCTCCAAAAGAAAAAGATGATTGTTCAAGCCCATTTTCCTCATAAATGCAATATAGAGATCCTATCACTTTTTGTCAAGGACAAACAATATGGTTATAAAGTGGTTTGATACATAATTTTATGATAATTTTGTAGTCTCTAGAAAATAAAATGACTTGGAAAAGTTTGGGGTTAGGAGGATTATTGGAGGTCAACTTTTATAAGGTCCAAATATGCCCTTGAAACCACTAAAATCAAACAGTGAATTCTACAGGTTTGGACTACTAAGTGACCTTTTGCACTTCCAGGAGAAAACAAGGTAAAATTCCATGTTTAAAATACCTTATGTTGTAAAAGAGATCCTAATGAGAAAAAGTACCATCCAGAGTAGATTATAGGTGGTTTCATGTTCCTCAAACACATTTTTAGTTTGCACATAGGCCCTAAAACATCCACCTACAACCAATTATAAGAGCACACAATCCAATAAGTGGGTTTGAGATGGAACCACCAAGGTTTAAAAATGAGAATTTTTTAAAAATGTTTCATGAGGTTTAATATGATATGTCATCTTAAAAGAGAAGAGAATCACCTACAAGGTTTCATCTCAGTCAACACAGTTGACTATGTTGACTGAGAAAAGCAGTAAGCATAAAAGTGTGATTGTTCTTAGTGTTGGAATTATTTTAACATGATGCACAAGTCTAAAACCATTGATAAATGCACTTGGTTATTCAAGGAAAGTCATAACACATAATGATCAAAGTAATTTATGTAAAATGAACATGTACAACTAACTTTGTAGGACTATATTGGTAGAGAGCAAGTTATTTGGGTTCCTTAAGGTGTTTGTAGCTCAAATAGGTAAATACTAGGTTTAAATAGATTCTATAAGAGCTTGGAAGGTTTCAATAAGGTTATGAATTTTTTAAAAGATTAATAAACCATAATCCATCTACATTTACCTTCTAAAATGGGCCAATACAGTCAAAAATATATGTATACAGTCTGGACCAGTCAGATCAAGAGAGTGTTTTGATTATGTCCATGCCTATTAAAGATGAACATAGGTCCCAGAAATTTCTTAATGATCCTAATATATATATATAGTCCCTAAACATCTACCAAATCTTAATCCATGTAAATGGCACAAACAGGGGTCCTTCTCAAGCAAAAGCATAGTCTATTGTTGACTGAGTCAGACAGTGAATAAGTTGGTTATTGAGAGTGTGTGAGTGATAAGAATAAGGTATATGGGTTAAATACAATGTAAAAAACATTATTATTTTATATGGGAGCCTATAAACACTTTATTTAATCCTTCTAAAGAAAACACCATTTATAAGTCCCTTTCTAAGCCAAACACAGTTAGGCAAGATAACACAGTCTTGTAAATTCAAGAGTATGGAGGATGCATAATAGGTTAAGGTTTTGAATGGATATTTGAACTACTATATAATGATCATGAAAATTTCAATAACCATTTTAAAATGTATATAGATCAAAGAAGTGTATCAAACAAGCTAAAACATAGTCCACTTTGAAAATCCTTACACATAGTCCTCTTGCATAAGCCTCTTTTGGGTTTTGAGTGAGTTGAGAGGTATATTAACCTAATAAAGAGATAATAATTTGTACAGAGATCCTTTCTAACCTGGATAAATTCAATAAATATTCATTTTTTTCTAAGGAGGTAGGGGATTTCCCTATGTTTTGTCTCAAATAGAGGGCACTCCCTTTGTACATAAAACCTGCAACCTTGAGGAAATAAGATGAAGGGTTGAACATGGAGTTGTTTTAACCTTTCATGAATTTTTTGAAGTTATAAAAAATATATTAAAACATGAGAAACCAATATTTTAATGGATAAACTAAACATATTACCCTACACTCTTAGAGTTTTAGTCATGACTCTTGAGTAAGATTTTGGCCTAGAGCTGAAACAATAGGTCATTCTCATTTATAACTATTGGAAAGTTTTATATACTATTTAAACATGTGTATTGGATTAATACAGGTCTTTTTGATCTATTATGAGGTAGGTAAAACCATCAAATTTCATTTTGAGCTCTAAGTTGCAGTCAAACTTAAAAGCAAAATTTTGGCATAAACCCCAAATGGATGGTCACCTTCACTTTACACATGTGGTGATAATTTAAATATATTGGATAATGTTTTTGGGGAAAATTTAGAGGTGAAAAATCTTTTGGAAAGTAGATAAAACTTTAAAAAATCCACTTTTTGGACCTTAGACAACATTAGCCCTGTTGGAATGGGGAAAAGAGCTCGATAGGAGAGTTTCAAATACTCATATCTTCTTGGAGGCTTTACATGGGATATAAACAGGTTTATAGGAGTTATTATGGGTATTTAAAGACATATTTGTGGAATTGTTTTGTAATTTAGATGTCAAAGCTTTATGAACAAATATTAAGACTCAAAATATGCCTAAAACCCTTGCAAACCCTCAATCAAGACTAGTTTGGAGAAATGGAGTTGGATATCTGATATAATGGAATATTTTGACCATGAAACCTATTTTAATTTATATATGAATCACTCAAGATACTCCCCATGATTTTTATATGTATAGACGTGTACAAACATGGTGTAAAATAAGGTATTTTGGACCATTTTTTGTGTTGTGCAAGTTCTAGGAGATTCTAAAGATGAAAAAAACTTTGGGAGAAATATTGATACTTTTTATAACTCCAAATTTTAATTTAATTCCTCATAACAAATCCTAAGTCTCTCAACAAGAGCTCTCATCTTAGTTAGTCAAAATTGGCATATTAGACAAGCTAGTGAAGACTGTGAAAACCTCAAGTGGATGTCCTTTTAAGGTTTTATTGATGATTATAAGTCTATGGAGGGTATTTATAATTATCATAATCTCCCTCATATGTATTTTAATTGGTAAATGAATCCAATTTTGAAGACAAGTGTGCAGGGTGTATGAAAGAGGAGTTTTTTGGACTGTAGATGATGATAACTCCTTCCCAAGTGATTACAGATTACTAGGCCTACAAAAAATATAATATAGGCATGTATAATGTCCTTAACATTCATTCCAATCATCATACCTATCACTAATAAATTGTGGGCCGTTCAAACAAGGTCAATCATGAAGGTTATTTTTTTGAGCCAACAAAAGGAGTTTCTTGGCACTTTTCATGAAGTTTATGCCTTGAATTGACACTTGTGATTCCTAAATTTGAATTGTTCATCCCATATAGTCTTCTCATGAAAAATAAACTAATTCTCTCATCTTGAAAAGTGTCCTTGTGACCCTCGAACTTATCTCTTCTTCTCTCTCTCAACTTCTATAAGAACTAGCCATTTTGGCCATTGTAACTTATGCTCCACCTAAGTATGGTTAAGCCCTACTCAATTGCATACCTTTTGATCAATAAGACTACTTATTTTTACCTCTTCATGAATTTTCATAGTGTGTTCTAATTGGATGACTGATTTGCTTAAGTGATAACTCTTGTTTCCTTAACATGCTATTTCATTCTTTCATCCTATTGTTAGTTGGAAAGCTTCTTATTTCAAGGCATGTGAAGTGTTATAGGAAATTTCAAGGATTTAGTGAGTTAGTATTTTAATTATTGTCATTCAAGTCCACATTTCTAGTCCTCCTAGTTTTTCATATTCATCCATAACCTCATAATGTAACATTGATATGAGATCTAGATTGGCGAAGTGTATGTTTAGTTTGCCCCTTGATTTCAAGGGTAACATGATTTTTGTTGGAAGTAATCAATATATATGGTGTATCATATCCATTAGAATAATTTTATTTTATTTTTATCTCTCCATTTTCACCCCCAAAGCTTAGGTTTAGTTACAATCCAAAATGGTTTGTCAAGGGAGCTATCTCTATCTAGAGATTCACCTCATCCTTAGGCTACCCAAAAGCCTAGAGGTGTTTCCATTATGCCCCTTAGATGAGGAGAGATTTTCCATCTCCTCAAAGGGTGAAAATCCAAGTGACAATATTTCACTTGGATTCTCTATGCCTAAGTTCTTAGTCCCCAAAACTACCATGTACATGGCTATACATATATATCAATAAGTTTATGATTAGGAGTCTATCTATGGTAGTCATGCCTCTAGTATAGATCTCAATCTCTACCTAGAAACCAATCAAACCATAATCTCCTCTAGGGTAGACATTCTATATACCCTCTTTCCAATTGCCTCATCTCCTCTCATCTAATCTAAGGTTAGCTTAGCCAATAGCTGATCTATCTCAACCTCTACTCTAGCTAAACATGTCTTGGCTTGCACTAATACAACCTAGTAATACATCGATACCACCTATTACTATGATATATCCATCTCTAGTTGTGCCATATCTACCTTGTGTCATGTTGATTCAACCTCTATCTATAGAATCCTATGTCATGCCCTCTCTAGCTTAAGTGAGACTCATGCACCCACCTGTCAAAAATGAATATGTGGATTTGCCCCCATTGGTAGATGTGTCACCCACTCTATTAGTGGTGTCATAACCACATCAAGGAATATATCCCTTAGTAGTAGGTCCACTAGGGGTCCAATCCATCTAGGTTGGTCTCCTACACACACATAGTATATGTATTAGTTACATGTAGTCTCTCGCTAATGATGAACATGAAGATAAAGTTATATTTATAAAATACACGTGTCTTACCTAGTAGTGTGAATAGCCTATATGTCACCTCTATAAGTCATGCTCCTCATATGGTGGTCCTTACCATGCTAGCCTCTCTCTACCACTACCACCCTCACTCTACCTTGACTACTAGCCATGCTTAACCCTAGTTAGTTTGGGGTAAGCATGCCTCTCTCTCACCACCATAGCTTGCCTCTTTGGATGAAGGTAAGAATATTGTCGACCTTGATGATCCTTTAGTCCCATATAGGTTTATACTATTGTATCCTCTAGACATATTGTAGACCTATATGGATCATGAACATAGCTCACTACTACATTTAGATATAAAGTGGTTCACATGGGCCCAGCCCTATCTATGAACCATTTAGCCCATGGTGTGCCTATCTCTAGTGTTGGGTATGAATCACTACCATATGTTATCCTCGACCTCATTAGTGGGATCATTTCATAGGCCCAATCCATGAGTAAGTTGGGTTGCATCAGCCTACCTACACCTATGCATTAGATATGATCCAACTACTGGTACAGTCTACATAAGATGTACTAGACCCAAGCATATTTTTGGCTTCCCTTTATGTATTGGACAACTCTTATCCATAAGAGTGGTTGTCATCTTTTACTATAGTTGGAATAGATCCTCTCAACCAAAGTAACTTCTATAACTATCCTAAGTGGTGGAACCATTAGTGAATGTTGTGTGATCTGAACCCCATGGTTATTCTACTAAGGGTGGGATCCCACCAAGTAGACTTATGCTACTACTGAGTCTTATACTGATGATAGGTCTATCTCTCTACCTATAGGCTTTGCCCATAGAGCTAGTAGACATCCTCTATACTAAGGATGGCTTCTAGTTTGGGCCCTAGCTAGAACACATGCCTCTCTAGTACCCATGTGGTGACTAATCCATTAACCAAGTCTCTATACTAATGTAATGAGGGTACATGTACTTGACTCCAAAGTCCTGCACTCCATAGGTATGCATGATCCTTTGTAGGTAAAACATCTACCTCTTTGGCTAGCCATGATGGGACTCTCTCCTAGTTGGACACCTCACATGGCTTATCCATCTAGGCCTACTGCTCTCTCACCTATGAAGGCTCTCTATCCTCTAGTATGTTCACTCCTCTACATGTCTGCACAAGTGAGAAACATGCAACCAAGTTAGCATACTAACTATGAAATAGGTAAAATGGATTAAAAGCATGTTTTTATCTACTTCTATCTATTTCCCCTTTTTTCTCTACTTCTAGCACCTTCTAAGAGCTTTTGGGCTCCCTGGGGCTCAGTCTCGGCCTTTGCTTCCTAAGGCTATAGCTTTCTAGGCAAGGCCACAGTCTAGCCTAGCTTGGTTGTGGTCTACATTGGGACGTCTTAGGGAGCCCTTGTGCTCCCCAATTCTCCCTCCATGAGCAATGGTTTGACCTCCAAGTTATCCCATTTTTTCGGTCTTCACAAGTCCTTCATTTTCACTCTTGTTTTGACCAATTCATGTATGTGAATCATCCATAATGAGTGAAAATGGTGTTACGGTCTCCCAAACCCCAAAAAATTGAATAAATTTGTTCAATAAACTTACCTAGACCATCTTAGGAATCTCTAGAATTCTCTTATGTCACTCCACTTGGGCTTTGGGTTTCTCATGGGCTCTCCTTTATCTCTCTTAGAGTGAAAATAAGAGTGAAAATGATCTCTTTTCTCTCTTTTTCCCTCTTTTTAGCCTTCTTTGTGGGCCCTTTTTGGGATTTTTTTTCTAGTTTTTTGCATTTTAGACTACAAGACCTCTATCTTAGAGGTTTTGTCATATTTTGAACACATCGATGGATTTTATTTTTTTATCCAAGTATTTTTTGGGCCTGATCTATCCCCATTTTGGTCCCTGGGACCACTTTTTAAATTCCTACTAATCTCTTAGGCATGTGCCCCATTTCATGGGCACTTAGGGATAGAAGTTACTTTTTGTACTTCTTTTAGTTGGTCATTTATCTTCTTTTATGTAGTCAATTTATTATAACTCCCTCTCTCTTTTTTCATCATGGTTATAGGTGTTAGCTGGCTATGGTGGTTTGGGAGTTGCTTTGGTCTTGCCAACTGGTCTTCATCTTCTTTGAACTTCCCCCCACTTTCCCTATTTACCTCTTCCTACAACCAGTGTTAGTCAACCACTTTGGTTGTAGTTTGGTTTCATTATTTAAATCCCTTATGAAAATCACTTGCTTCACCATACATTAAGATAACATTTCTATATTTTTTAAGTCCTATGTCCTTGACCCCCATTATGCTACACCTCTTAGTGGTGATTCCTTAGATGGTAGCAACCCAGGACCTGCAACTATGACTTGGGTTATTGATGTTCCATGAGGCCATGAGCTTATTTTAGCTCTAAATTTCTTGATCATTGAGATAAATAATGCTACCAAGTATCACATAATCATTAGCACCTTGATTGATGCATATGAGTTAGGTGCATGCTATGTGCAGTTGTTCTCTGACTCACTCTTATCCATGTCTCAACTCATTGATGTCTATGCCATCCTTAGCTCTACGTTTCTCCCCCTCTTTAAGGTAGCATGCGATTTTCTCTCCTTATTAATAGATGTCCAATTAACCCATATCCCTCATAGGGAGAATAATAGGGTTGGATCCTTAGTGAATTCCATTCTAGATAATATGATTTGATTTAATATCACTTGTGTTCCCCATTTTTAGGAGAAGGAGTAGGAGCTAGATTTGGATTCTAGATTATGAAGCATTTTCAATTTTACTTGTAGATTATACCATTGACATTCTTCCACCATCATCCTTATCTGGTAAGTTCAAGGAATTATTTATGTTATATTTTGTATACTTTATTTCCTTTGCTTTGGTGTGGCTTCTAAGTACTTCATAACACTCCTTGTTCATTTGAACACTTACTACTCATACCTTAGGGGTGTATGTAATTGTACTTCTTATGACCTTAACTCTCCTTATTAAAAGATGTCCAATTAACCCATATCCCTCATAGGGAGAATAATAGGGTTGGATCCTTAGTGAATTCCATTCTAGATAATATGATTTGATTTAATATCACTTGTGTTCCACATTTTTAGGAGCAGGAGTAGGAGCTAGATTTGGATTCTAGATTATGAAGCATTTTCAATTTTACTTGTAGATTATACCATTGACATTCTTCCACCATCATCCTTATCTGGTAAGTTCAAGGAATTTTTTATGTTATATTTTGTATACTTTATTTCCTTTGCTTTGGTGTGGCTTCTAAGTACTTCATAACACTCCTTGTTCATTTGAACACTTACTACTCATACCTTAGGGGTGTATGTAATTATACTTCTTATGACCCTAATCCTCCCATTGATTACACATCAACTCATGTGCAGAATAATGACCCTGGTTATCCTACTTAGAGTTATAGATTACTTGCTTAGACCTCTCACACATGATATTCTCATCCCCCATACATCCTCAATTCAACTCGACCTTTTCTCACACCAAACAAACTCTCTAAGGACCCCATAGGATCCATTCAGGAAGTTATTGTCTTACATGGGCCCCTATTTAACCTAGGACATAGATTAGGGAGAAAGTATATGGCCTACAGCTATACGTTTCCTTCACAAAAGCTATAGTTTAGGCCACATCCCATGCA
>JARHVA010007728.1:575000-617886 GCA_037957365.1 Torreya grandis | reverse complement strand
TCTCCTTCACATGATCCTTTCCATTAACCTTCCACCTCACCCTTTATTGAGGAGGAGAAAATTTTGAGGGAAGAAAATGAAGAAGAAAGAGCCTAAGTCACAACTGATCAAGAATATTATACAAGTGGCTATGAGGAATAAATCACCATAGGGAACCCCTTTGGTGAACAAAAGGGAAATCCTACATTCTTGAGTAGAGAGGAACATATTGAAATTTATTTTTTAATTGTACATGAAGAAAGTAGCCAAAACATGAAGAGAGAGGAATTTAAAGAAGACTCTATGTATGATCATGAAGTTGTCGATGACCATCTCAAGTATTAAGTGGAATGTGCTATCAAGGATGAAAGTCAAGTCACTCCTTAGGAAGTTACAATCCTAAAAGAGTCTCATTAGACCAAGGTAGAAGACATAGTTATTGGAGATGATTCCATGACTCTATTTGATTTTTAGTCACCCTCAAATGAATTGGAATATGAAGAATATTATCTTGATGACCTCATATATCAAGAAGAGAAGATTGAAGAGGAAGAGGTCCTAAATAACAAGGATAGTAAGGATGATTGAAAATAGCAAATGGAGATCTTTCAATAACTTAAAGATATTTTCCAAGTTGAGGGAAAAGTACTTGAGAATGTGGAGGAATTTTTTTGAAGAAAAAAAGTAATATTGGGTGGACTATTCAGAGCTCCTTGATAAGCTTGAGGAACTTGCACCTGAATAGAAACCCAAGCTTATTGAGAGCACCACGGAGATCAAGAAGGTAAGCCTTGTTTAAACACCATTAGAGGTCATATCTAAGGAAATATATGAAAAATTTGAGGCTATATATATGCACATAGATGACCTATTTGGAGCTACTTGGTTCTCATTAAACATCATGCTAAAGAGTCTGATAGTTTCAACAAAGAAGAAGCAGACATCAAGACCAAGATTCAAGGAGATACCTACCTAATTAAATCCCTCATCTCATGATGAAATAAAATTACCAATCATCCCCTTTGATCTTGGAGGAAGTGTTAATCTCAGATTATTTACTGTTTAAGAGTGTGTTTCCTTTCTTATTGTGTTTTGTTCAATAAGTGATCTTAAAGCACATGTTATTTCTCATCCTGTGTGTTTCTTCTTTTTGTGTTCCCTTATGTTTTATATATTATTTAAGTATTTTTATATGTCAAAATTGATGTACATGTGACTTCATAACCCAATAGATAAAATTAGACAACTGGTTTGGTTTCCTTTTGCATAGGTAGGCATGTAACCCCTAGTAAATCACCAAGAATGTTGACCATTTTTCCCAATAGGCCAAAATGGGTCAACCCTCTATAGCCAAAATCTTATATGGGGGGATTTTATAATGTTAGGGAGAATATTTTAGAGACCCTATGGGATGTTAATATTTCTTGGAATGACTTAAGAAGCTCCTAGTATTCATTTGGTTCTTCATTATCTTCACCTAGAAAATTTTGGGTCTAGTGGTAAAAAGTGTAAGTGGGCAGTTTGTCGAGGCTAGATCTCACATGTGCAGTAGTTGTAGAGGAAGGAGACCACATGGGTTTGTTCACCTTTGTCTCAAGTTGTTATGTGATAAGTTTTATGTCATCCACCAAAGTGAAAATATATTTATCCATGTGAAAAGATAGGCTTCTAGGAATTTTTTCTAAGTTCCCCATACTTAGTCATTTGAGCTTGGTCATCACTAGGACATCATGTAGAAGCAGTTATGGGCTAGCCATCTTGAACTTTGAATGTCTTTGATTTTCAAGATCCCTAGACCAAAAAATCAAATGGGTTTTTTTATTTTGACCTTAAGAACATCTTCTAAAAGTTTGATTCCTCCATATTTCTCATGCTTCAAGATCTAATATTTCAAAGTTAGTTAAAAAACATAAGATGTTCATGTGATTGTCAATTTAAAGCTCAAGTGAAAATCTACCTATGTTTAAATTTTATGATCCATGGGCCATCAATCACATTATGTATAATGATGAATAATGGTCACATGAATGCCAAATTTAAAGATAAAACAAGATAATCCTATTGAGATTAAATTCGGTAGTCACACGACCATTAATGATAGTCATATGAACATCAAATGATGGGAGTGAGGATGTAAATTTTAAGACCGTGGACTAGCCCTTGGATTTCAAATAATGGGTCCCATTTAATGAATAATCTACATTGCATTATACCCTCAGATCTAATGGTGATCATGAGTTAAAATGGTCAATGAATATCAAAGTTGAATGGGTGCATGACATGTGGCTCAAGTGCATTTTAATAGAAAAAGATTGATGTCTTGTAGGTATCCATGCATAGGAAAATCAATGGAGTGATTTGTGTCAATGTGTCAATGATCCAAGTCAAATTTTGATAGCCAATTAGAGTGAAGGTGAGCCCAGGGTTTTTGATGGCGGTCAAGAATCCATTTTTAACCATGGAAGGCAAGACTTTATAGGGTCTTCCTAATACCATTGAATCTCATTAAAATGACATAGAGTGGTCTAGATAATGCAATCAAGAATGGAGAATATAAAGGGACCACCATTAGAGCTTATATTGATCTCTAGTTTGATAAGTTATAGCTTATAGGGTTCTTTCTTATGATTGGTTTACCAAGTTAAAGAAGGATCTATGCATATATGAATTCTTAGTCCCCATAGAGATATAATAGGTTTTTTTGAACCTATTATAATATAGAATGTAATAAAGAATGCATGGGTCTATTTTAATATAAAGACTATACAAAACCAATTTCTTTAGATTGGTTATTTGACAATAGGTGGGACCTATGATCCAACTATGGTAATGGGTGAATATTTAATAAATGCAAGGGTGACCAACATAAACAAAAGTAGGTACTCTACTACCCAAGTCCTGGAATGTTTATCACTATCAAGATTCAAGTATTTAATCCTTATGACCAGGGTAAGTGGACTTAGAGTCCTAAGATGGTGAGCTAGTAATTAGAGAGGTAGTTGAAGGCATTATTTCCATTTAAATAAACTTTGGCACTATGCATAATAATCCATTGTCTTTTAGTGAGATCCCTTAGCCAATGAGAGGATCTTGATGATTATTAAGATAACATAAAACCTATTTGTTGAACAAGGCATGAAAATAAAAAGGAAACCAAAGGTTGCCACCTAAATTCTTGATATGGAGGACTTTCCTCCATTCTTGAAGGCATTTTTCCTTCTATCTCTTTCTCCCCTTTTCTATAAATATATCTCTTGAGCCATTGTAAAAAATATTACACTCCATGTATGGTGAAGCCCTATTGGAATGACATCATATTGTACCTTTGAACATTAATGCATTTTTATTTTTAGTTTTTGGATAATTTTTTGAGTGTAAAAGTGATGTATGGTGGTGAAAAGTGATTACTCTATATCCTTTCCCCCCTTATCCTTTCATGTTTGTGTGAGAGTTATTTTATAATAGGTGATATGAAGTGTTTTAAAGTGTATGGTCCTATCTTTCAAGTGTACAATGAGCCTTACTATTTAAAATAAACATACATTTCACTTATCTTAGATAGATCTCACACATATCACCTCCATATTGAAATACTCATGTTAGGATCCATAAGTCTTAGAATTTATTTTGTTTCTTATTTCTTTGTATAGGAAATTATGGTGGTCATATGGAATACATATTGGTGTATCACCCCCTTAGATTAGGCTCATCTCATGAAAATTCTAACTCTTTTCCCATAATCACACATTAGCAGAGGTGAAAGTACTTCAAGATACATTCAGGAAACTAGCCCTTAAAATCTAGAGGCTCACTTCCACTATAGGTACATCCACATACCTGGATGTATTCCCATGCTGCCTAAATCTAGAAGAGGATTGAACACCTTATTCTAGGGTACAATATTTGATGACAAGTGTTTAAGAGCTTATTCATCAAAAACTTTTATATCGAAGACTTCATTATAGAAATTTTGTCTTTGGAAACTTTCACTTCAAAAATATTATATTAAAAAAAATTGTATTGAAAACTTTTGCTTTAAACACTTTATCTTCAAAGAAATTCCTATCGGAGGCTTTTTTTTTGGGCATTTTTATATGTCAAAAACATTATTTAAAAATATTTCATTTGAAAAACTTTTCATTAAGAGGATTTATTTTGGTACCTTTGTTTAAAAAACATTTGTTTCATAAAAAATGAGAGTAAATATTTATGATAGGCATTCTATACTTTGGAGTCTTTTAGACTAAAAGAAAAATTTTAATTTTATTAAATAGGGTATACAATGACAATTGGAAATATTAGATGGTTATACCATGGCACCCTAGATGACAACGCATCCTACATGGCTTGAATACTAGGATAGGGTCTTCAAATTCAAATTGAAGAAGGTGATGAGCTCATAGACATTAACAAGTATTGGTGCATGAAATAGAAATAAATATGGGAGGTCTATTTATATCAATCCCCTAATTGAGTTTACATCATTTAATCATTTGAGCTCAAGTAGACTCCATCATCAAATAATCTCAAGATCCCTAACTACTATTATAGAAATTTATGACTTGAGAGATTCAACTAAGTGACAAGAGCCACTATCTAAAGCTTGAAAAATACTAGTACCTAGTAAAATTAAAATGGCATCATCATCTAGATCCTATGGGGGATCTTTGACACCATCTAGGTTCTCGATTAAGGATTTTATGAAATACCTTGATACTGTGTTTGATCCTACCACATTCGGGTGATGTTATTTGAATTGTTTAACATTGTTAGAAGTAGTCAATAATTTATATTTGTTGCACTTGAGGAAGATATTAAGGTTGAAGATAAGAAATTGATAAAGGATTTTATCCTATTTAAGCACCATTCCCTACACTATGCCACTATAAAATAAGAATTTATGCCATGCATCAATTTTATATGGGTTCTATTCTTTGAAGGAAGAATCATTGATAGAGGATATCTACATTACATAGACAATGACACTATTATTGTGTGTATATCTGGATAGGCATTCAACATGTATTTAAACTTGTCTATTGCATATGTCACATAGGATTTGCATATTAGAGTTACATGGAAAAAGGTCAACCATCTAGAATGAGCTATTTCAAAATGGTTGTTACCTGAGGAGAAGTTCACCTTGAAAGAACATACCAGGATCCCTATCCCTATTAACAATTTTAGATTGATAATCAACATGAGGATGGCACTATTGAAAAGGATCTTTGGCTATGTTATCATATAATTTATTCACTTGGAATGGGTTCCTCTTCTAAACCATCTAACTACCTTGGAGCACAACTATGCTTTGGGGAAAATCACTATCACATGATTCCAAGAGAAGATTCTATAGAATGATAAGTGACTATTGGGTGACAATTTCTATACGATGTCCTATTTGATAGACATGGCCATAGACATTTTGTATAGACATAATGGAATCCTATGGGATCCCAACATCAAGGTTATCAAATATAGGATTGGTGACTACTATAGATTTTTGTATATATTTTCATATGAAAATAACATAATCAAGATATATGATGACCTTTATCCTTAGGTATGGATGGCTATCCACAATGTACCATTATCAAGAATACTTAAAAGCATAGAATAGACACTAGACAATAATATTAGAGACTACTAGGTATATTTTAATTTCATAGTAATAAAGGTGGAAAATCATAAGGTAGATCCTCTTTAGCTTCCAATGTTCATCCTAAATAACATATCTAAGTAGGAAATTGCTCATCAAATCTAGCCTCAAGACCAACAATAGTTGGTAGCTAAGGTACCACTCAATAGAGATGAAAAGGGAGAACAAGAAGAAGAAGAACAAGTTGAGGAGGAATAATTACTTGCTTCAACACAAACATAAGTACAAGTTCTCCCAATTTAACCTTAAATAATTGAACTAATTAAGGTCAAGAAATAGTTAGCTGAGGAACTAACTATAATAAGAGGCATCACACAGGTATAAGCTAGGATTATATGCTTAGATTCCTTAGACAAAGGGGAAACATCGACCACTTTAGCCTCAATGCCAAGAAACATTCCCTCTTATCTTCCATCATAGTCCATAGGTCCATAGGCAAGGAGAAAAACAAAGACATATCAAAGGAAGCCTAGGGATAGACCATACACTCCTCCAACCTAGGAGGTAGATGAGGAGGAGCTACAAAAGGTGTATGTTCTAAAATTACAAGCACTCTAAGCCAAAGCACCTATCATAGGTTACTCTTTTGGTAAGGGCCCCTTTCTCATAGATCCTTTGAGTTTTTACCTTTTGATGTCTCTACCAGTAGTATCGATCACCCCTATCCCTATGGTATCCACATTCATTCCCCAATAGACAATCTCTATAGGTCTACTATTTATACACCTATCTATGAATTTGATCATCACTAATACTCTTATTCTACCTTCCACTACTATAGATTTTATCCCTATGTTTTCCATCCCTTTTTTTCCCTTCCATTGACATCCACTCCAACATTGGTTCAGTCCATTCATTCCAATGCTTAGTCCATCACTCTTGCTACATCCCCTTCTATTCATTTAGGCTCATTATTGCCTTTTTACACTCCCACCATAGTAACCACAATGTTAACATCTAAAATATCACTTAAGAGGTATTTAGTCTTTGTGATCCATCTACTACCATAATATGGAATCAAAGAATTATTCGAAGATTATTTGTCTTGTAATGCACAATCATCCCACACAAACTGAGAAATAACTTGAAGAACATGCTCAAGTGGAATCATTTCCATCTAATCCCTTGAATTTCACTCTTTCATATTGGGATAAGGAACTAGTAACATTATCCTCTAAGAGGCCCAATATGAAGATTAAAAAATTGCCAATAATGAGCCCCATGTTTGGCAAATCCATTGCATCAATACATAGGGTGAAAAAGAGGAAGATAAAATATAGCTAGGGTAAAATCCTTATCATGGAAGAAAGGGAGGAAGTATACTTCTTGAAAAAAATAAAAAATAGGCAAAAGGGTTAGTCCCCTTATATAGAGGACTTAAAATCATATATGGAGACCCACATAGAAGCCATCATGGCCATACATCAAGGAATTGAAATGGCTAGGCAAGAGCTCGAGGAAGAATTGGAGACACTCAAAGACCAACAATAAGTGATTTAGGTTCCTCATGGAATTGAGTAGGATATACATGATGCTACTCTCAAATTGTATAAAATTATTGATTCTATTAATTCTTTGAGAGTTACCTTGGCTGCACATGTTAATAACACAACTAAATTATTCATGAGCCATAAGGAAGATGACAAAAAGATGAATTTCCTTGTGTTGTATACACCCAATAAGGATTTAAACCATATTAATTTGATTAATCCATTAGAGGAATCTAATTCTCTAAACTTAACATTAATAAGGACCCAAGAAACTTGAGACTGGGTTCTATCTTAAGAGGCATTGTCAATAAATTTTCCAAATATGAGTGAGATGCTAAATAGATTTTGTCAGGACTAGTGTTGGCTACTATTAAAGATATCCAAGGAAGGATGGTTACTAGAGATACATTTGAATAGATGATAAAACAAGACTTTGATAGTTTCAAATAGATCCTACAAGGTCTAATCTTAGAATACATAGAGGCTAAGTTAAGCGCATTGAGGAAGAAAGCCACAGAAGTAGAGGTATTCAAGGTTGGCTCTAGAGAAACCAAGGTGGAAAATAATAAACTAATGATAGAGACTATAAAGGTAACTATACCATCTCTCTTGGATATGAGTCTAATAAGAGAAAAACATGGTAATGATTATAAACACTACCATGACCTAGATGTAAAGAAGAAAGATGCCCAACAAGCTTAACCTACTAGTTCTACTATAATAATTCCACCAACTCCACCAACAATGAAAAGAAATACAACATAGATGCCACCTTAGACTACCATTCCCATGATGACTATAGTTCACACTAATGAAGCATCTTCAAGTTTACTTCTAGTTAATATGACGTTAGCTACTACCAGTGTTACTATAGTTCCCATAGTAGTTTTAAGATAGGTCAAGAAAGATCCAATTTAATAATGGATAATTTTGTATATTTTTCATGTAACAGACATAACTAAATAGTATAAGTCTTAGTTATATTTGTATTTTTTAAATAACTAAGTTTTGAGTAGTATGTATACATTACATAGGTTATTGTTAATGCATTGGTATGTAACTCAAACTTATATTATAATCTATCGATATGTAAAATAAATGTTCTAATCTTGGAGGATGAGGTGACCCCTTTCCCAAGTTTATATATATAAACTGTAACCCTCTTTCAAAGGGTCAAAGTTTTTGATTGAAATACAAGAAGAAATCAAGGATCTTGATATCATGCAACTTTGTTTGTTCTATCTTCTTCCCTTTCTATGTTCACGAGTTTGAAGTTTCTTTAATTTTTAGATTGATTTAAAAAATGGCCCAGGTCAGATTGTATGGTAACTACTTGACTATCATGCTCAAATTTGACATAATAGTGAAGGGTATAAGGTATGCAATCTATAACATGGATCCAGGGTCTCCCTAGCAGAACACTGCACTAGAATTCACCTTTGACCACATAGAATATTTTGAGGATCATGTGTTGTCTAATATAAATGAGGAAAATAATGGTTCCCAAGGTAGTATTCATTGTGTCATTAAAGGATCTAAGGATAGTTGAAGTTTGGGACATGACATTGTCCAATAATTTGAGTTGGTCAACATGAGAGTAATTAAATTTCTATAACGATGAAGGAGTTTTTACATTTTTATCTTATGATGACTTAGTCATGGAGGAATGATCTCTATGGATCCATGATGGAGGAAATATTAGTGCCCTTGATGTGAATGCTATGATGTCATTATCAACACATCTATTAATACAGGCCCTGAGTCCATAATAATCATTGTCTTTATGTCCACAAATATGATGATAATTATAAAAGGGGTGATGTGGTTGTTTTCATAAGAGATGTGGATCTTGACACTGATTAGAATGCAATGTGATTAACCATATATCTAGTAGTGCTGATAATATGACATATGGGTTATCATGTTCTAAATCAAACTATAGTTATGCCCTACTATTATTCTTTATAGTGCATACTATATGTAGTGCTCTAGAAACTAGCTCTCTATTATTAATTGGTTGCTTTTATAGTTATCATATCCTATCTTTTTTGTGACATGGTGGGTGTTGTGTGCTAGGAGTTGTAGATGGAGGTAATGCTATGAAATCCAAAGTAAGCTGATCAACTGAATCTAACTCAATCAATCCTAAATTCTTTGCCAAGGCTAAAATTTTCTAACATAAGTTCTTAAAACAAGACTCTATCAGAGGATTCACCAAGATCTGAATAAAGAGGATGCATGAGTCTTGGTTGCATGGGATGAAGCAAGTGAATACCACAAAATGCTAAAGTAAATGAAATCAAACAAAAGACAATTGCATAGACAATTTGGAGAAAAGCCAATATTCCATTAACATAAGATGGCCAAAGTGAAGAATACATATAGGAGAGCACGTAAGTAACTCCTCCACAAAAGGTGGTCAAATCACCCCAAGAATAGATTGTAACTCCTCCATGAAAGGTGGTGACAAGGTGCTAAGAATATAGAAGTAACTCCCATACCCAGAATAGCCAGTCAAAGAAGTTACTTATGACATTCTTATGACACCTATGACACATCTATGACACACATCTCCACATAAGCTAGCCTATCCCACGAATGTAGGAAAAATCCATGTATGTACAAATATATAATTTCCATAATTAAATAATAGGGAAAAATAAAAACCTACACTAATACCCCCCCATAAGCATAGCTTAGGTGGGCAGTGTGGAAATATAAAATGGGTCCCAATAACTAGGCCTGATGAGGTACCCATGTACAAATTCAATCTCCCATAAGATAGAGAAAAGGAGAAAACTCGTAGGGAAAATCTCCCCCCTAAAAGAGACAAAAGAAATGAAGAGGCTAGTGGCCCCCCTGAAGAAGATGTTACTGCAGATGTGGACTGCACCCCAAAAGAGCTCATAGATGAATGAACTTGCTCTCAGTGAAAAATTTGGTGAAGATGTCTACAACCTGCTCTAAAGACTAGTAAAATATCAAGTCAATGACCTGACTATGAATAAGCTCATGAATGAAATGCATGTGAATCTCTATGTGCTTGGTTTGCTAGTGCTGAACTAAATTCTTGCAAGTCTGAATGGTACTCTGGTTGTCACAATAAATGATGGTGGGCTACTTGATAAGAATGCCAAACTCAAAAAGTATCCCCTAAAGCCAAATAGCCTTAGTAGCTGCATTAATAGCTCCCCTGTACTCTACCTCTATGGATGATATAGCAATAGCATTTTTCTTCTTGCTAGACCAACTGCTAAGACCAAAACCTAGAGAGAAACTGTAACTAAAAGTGGACTTATGATTCTATGAATTGCTAGCCCAATCTGAATCTGTATATCCAACTAAGTCAACCTCTTTGCCAAATATGTAATGAATCATGTATCTATGTGAACCCTGTATGTAATGCAATATCCTCTTAGCTACTTTCCAATGCAGCTCATGAGGTTCCTGCATAAATTTGGAGACAAGTCCCACTATATATGATATGTCTAGCCTAGTGTGAGTCAAGTAGATGAGACTACCAACAAGTTCTCGATACTGAGTGGCATCAACCAATGGTGAAGAATAGTCAGCCTTAAGCTTGACTCCTAATAGAAAGGGAGTCAGAGATGGCTTATAATTAGTCATGTGAAACTGAGCCAATAAGTCATGAGCATACTTAGGCTGTGTAAGAGAAATCCTTGAATGTGACTATGAGATCTCAATTCCAAGGAAGTAGTGCAACAAACCCAAGTCTATCATGTCAAATCTATCCTAGAGAGATGCCTTCACCACTGCAATAGCTGATGAAGAACTCCTGGTGATCAAAAGGTCATCAACATAAAGAACCAAAATCAAGAGTGAGTCATCTTGCTACAAAAAATAGGCATTAGGGTCAGAATGGCACCTTGTGAAACCTACTATGCGAAGGAAGGAATCCATCTTGGCTTACCATGCCTGAGGGGCCTATTTGAGGCCATATATAGATTTCCTAAGTTTTCATACTAATGAATAATCTTGAACAAATCTTGGCAGCTGCTCCATGTAGATCTCCTCCTTTAGTTCTCCATGAAGAAAGGCACTCTTCACATCCATCTAGTGCACATTCCAACCATGTGTTGTAGAAATAACTAAGGTAAGTCAAATAGAAGTCATCTTTGCAATGGGTGGAAAGGTCTTTGAGTAGTCAATGCCTGCCACCTATGAGAAACCCTTGGTAAACAATCGTGCCTTGTACTTATCAACTAACCCATCTACTACAAAATTGGTCTGATATATCCACCTACATCGATCCATCTTCCTTCCCTTAGGAAGTGAAGTCAAATCTCAAGTGTGATTTTTGATTAAGGAAGAATATTATTCCTCCATAGCACTATCCCACTAAGGTACCCACAATGCCTCTCAAAAAGTCATGGATCTAAAATTGAAGAAAAGAAGGAATGTAGATCTCTCTAAAAATCCCCCCTAGTACGTCTATCATCTATGGGATCTCTTGCCCAAGTGCCAACACTCTCAAGTGTCTGTCTAGGCCAAAGTGGCCCAAAAGTGGGTGAGTTAAGTGCAAAATCCTCATCCTCTGACTAACTAGAGCTGGATGACTCTGCATCACTATCCTCACTATCTAAACTTGAAGAAGAAGAAGATGTCTCTGGCTTAGGAACCTACTATGATTGATCTGAATCTAAGGAATCATCATGAAGAAGTAGATCTGATGAGAGAGAAGAAGTGCCAAGTGTTGAGTCTCTAAGACTCTCCTAAAAGTGGACACTTCTCTCAATGAATAACTCATGAGTGGTTGGATCTAGAAGGTGATACCCCTTAATACCATCTAGATATCCTATAAAGATGCAAGGATTGGACTAACATTCCATAGCTTTGCATTTCTTCTTTGGTATGCAGGCCATGGTTGGGGATTCAAAAACCCTAAGGTGCTCAACATTAGGTTTCCTTTTATGCCAAGCTTCAAAGGGTGTTATCCCTTTCAAATCTTTGTGAGGAACCCTATTTTGAATGTAGCAAGCACAATTGATGGCTTTGGTCTAGTACTATGGTGCTAAGGATTTGGAGTGAATCATAAAACTACCCATCTCTTTCAAGAATTTATTTTTGCATTCTGTAACCCCATTCTATAAAAGACTGTAAGTGACTGTGTGCTACAAATCAATCCCCTCTTTGGTGCAAAATAGCTCAAAACTATTGCTAACATACTCCCCTCCATTATTAGTTCGAATAACCTTGATGGATTTCTCACTCTATTTCTCAACAAGAGCCTTAAAGTCTAGAAAATTTTCAAACACTTCAGACTTTTGTTTGAGAAAATATATCCAAGTGTACCTAGAGAAATCATCAATGAAAGTGAGGATGTACTTGGCCCTTGTGAAAGATGGTTTGGGAAAGGGTCCTGATACATCACTATGGACTAACTCCAAAGGTTGTGAAGCCCTCCAAGCTTTGCCTTTGTCAAATTTTGCTTCAGGATGCTTCCAAAGGGAGCACCCTGCACAAAGTCCTTTTGAGAATTAGACATGAGGCAAGCCAATGACCATGTCATTTTTGCAAAGTTGTTCAAGGTAGCGGTAGTTAAGGTGGCCAAACTACTCATGCCATAATTTTCTAATTTCATCTAAATGAGCTAGCAATGTTGTTGGAGAAGAATTAGGTGCAAAATTTGAGAAGGTGTATAACCTTGCTTGGTGATCTACCCTACCCACTGCCACTGTAGTATCACTATGGAACTCCCTAATAGCCACTAAATCTGGTGAAAACTCAACTCTCATGCCCTGACCAATGTGGATGATTTGGTACACTGATAGGAGATTGGTTGAAAGAGAAGGAACACTTAGAACATTATTGAATGTTCTTCCTTCCATTTAAACTGACCCTCTCCCTACAATAGAAACTGATGTGTCATCACCCAAACTAATTGAAGTCATGCTACAAGGCTCTAAAGATGAAAACTCAACTAGTGAAGAGCCCATGTGGTGAGAAGCACCCGAATCAATGACCCATGATGTTGTAGAAGCTGTAGTTGCTGCAAGGGCCTTACCCTTTTCTTTCTCTTTGCCCTTGCCTTTTG
This sequence comes from Torreya grandis, assembly GCA_037957365.1. Taxonomy (NCBI): domain Eukaryota; kingdom Viridiplantae; phylum Streptophyta; class Pinopsida; order Cupressales; family Taxaceae; genus Torreya; species Torreya grandis. The sequence goes on along the minus strand of JARHVA010007728.1, from coordinate 604,703 downwards.
CCTTGGTAGAATCTTGGGTAGATGAATTCTACTTGATGGACTCAAGAACATCTATGTTGTGCTTCTCTAGAAGATGAGTTAGGTGATCTATTTTTTTCTTCATGTATTTGTGTTCATCATGCCCTATGTTTTTGAAATAGGCACACTTAACCTTCTCCTTCTTAGGTTTAGCATTGGAAGAGGAAGACTCAGTGTTGTTTTTAGTAGGATTGTTGTTTTCTTTCTTCTCCTGGTCCTTGTTCTTTTTCTTCTTCTCTTTTGTTGAAGTCTTATCCTTACCATTTCTAGCTATCAAACTTGGATTGAGTAGACTTCATTTTGCCCATTTGAATTAGTTGATCTTGCTCCCTAGTCAAGTCGGCAATGAATGAATCCAAAGAAGGCATTTTCCATGTAGTGCCAAGGGCCCTTTTTGTGGCATGGAAAATGGAGACAAAGATTGAATAGCTTGGACCTAACTTTGTGAGAATAGAAAGGATGAGCTGATCATCTTTCTTCTCTATCCCAAATTATTTCAATTGAAATCTAAGGGCCTTAAACTTAGTGAAGAAGTCTTGTAGGGTGTCAAAGTTGTTAGGACTTAGACTTATGAGTTCATTTTCAAGCTCATGACCTCTCGTCTCATCAAGCTTCCCAAATAAGGTTTTTAGGGTGTCCCATATGTCTTTGGGAGTCTTGGAAGTTTCTAAATTGAAGATAATTTTTTGAGTCATGGACAAGCTTAGTAATCCATAGGCTTCATCACTACGGTTGTACCACTTGACCTTTTCAGCATCAGTGTTGGGTTTTACTTCAGTACCCATGGTGATCCTATACAACCCTTTGCTTCTAAAAATGATTAACATTTTAACCTTCCATTCATGATAGTTGAAGGGTGTTAGGAGTTTAGTCTGAAAAGAATCAATTTTAAGCTAAATTTAGGTGAAGTTGTGTTGATTGCAAGTTGTGAAATTATGTAGAAAGGAGAATGAAAGCAAAGATTGCAAGTGCTAAAAAGCAATCACACCCCCTGAAATGTTAAGCCTCCCCCAAATATGCAAGTGCATGATCAAAATATCTCAAGCTCATCTGAGAATGTGTCTTAGAGTAATCATTGCAAGACTTTAAGCAAATAGGATGTCAGACTCAATCGAAAATGCGTCCTGGGAGACCCAAATTTTAGGCACTTTATAAACTAGTGGATTTTTAACAAATAACAAGCCTACCCTATGGATAATTCAAATAAAAACACTTTTGAAAAAGATTTCACCCCAATTTGAGCTAACGTTTGCAAGATATTAAAGATTCAATTTCCCATAAACTAGTGTTTTTGCAAAAAAATAGCACTAAAACATTAAAAAAATGCCTATTTTGAGAGAGAAATTTCCTTCCAACTACTCATTGGACTCAACACAGAGTGAGGAATCCAAAGGAGGTCTTTATGAGGAGGAATTAGCCTCCTACCAACTCGGGCCTCACCCTTTGTCTTCGACAATCAAATATACAAGCTTTAAAAAAACTCAAATATTGCTCAATCAAAGAACACCCCCAAAAAAAATATGATTTTGAACTTTATATTAATGTGTTTACAACTGCCACTAGCAAGAAATACTAAGTGGTCTTGATTTCAATGCATTACAAAACCCTCATGAAGAGCATATGCTGAAAATACAATTTTGGCATAATTTCTAGATAAATAAATAGCCCCATTGCAATCTAATCAAAAAATCATGCACTTTCAAAACAAGAATCATCTTGATATGAGGTCTTATGTGAAAGTTATGATCCTCCAAAGTTCCCAAAACAAGAACTATGCAATGTCGTGACTGAGAATCTACTATTTCTAAAAACTCTTAGGATCAAAATCAAAAAACATCTACAATAGTGCATAGATCATGAAAAAATAGCCAAAATAAAAAAAAATTGTGGGAAGAGGAGTTCGTATGAGCAAGAACAGAGCATTTGAAAATTGCCTTCAAAATTGCAACAACCAATGGAGAGGGGTCTTGTTGTAGCTTTCTGAGTGCATTTCTTCAAAATATACAGAATTTATGCAAAAATTAAAAGATACTCAGATGATTTTTCTGGGCTATGAACAAAACCCAGAAGGCATTTTTCTTGTTGATGTATAGAAGATGCAGATCTAGTGTAAAACAGACGCCTTTAGCTAGAAAAAATGACCCCAACAACCAAAAAATGGCATGCAAAGGTAGAATCAACTACCAAGAGATTGAAAATGAATGTAAAAACCTAAAATTCTGATTAAAACACAAAATATGCAAGCTGATTGACATAAACAAGATTATTGGATCTTGCAAAATCCTGCCTACATGTATATGGAGAGACCAAACAAGCCATGGAAAGAACAAGAGCACAGAGAACTGGAAATATCTCCTAGAAATTTTCAAATTTCACAAAAAAAATGCCTTAACAAGCCTCTAGATTTTAATGAAAGCAATAGCAAAATAGACAACCAGTTACTGGGGTGGCTCTGATACCATATCGAAGGATTCGCCAAAGTCTGAATAACAAGGATGCACGAGTCATGGTTACACAGGACAAAGCAAGTGAATACCACAAAATGCTAAAGTAAATTAAATCAAACAAAAGACAATTGCATAGACAATTTTGAGAAAAACCAATATTCCATTAGCATAAGATGGCCAAAGTGAAGAATACATATAGGAGAGCACATAAGTAACTCCTCCACAAAAGGTGGTCAAAGCACTCCAAGAATAGGCTGTAACTCCTCCATGAAAGGTGGTGACAAGGTGCTAAGAATAGAGAAGTAACTCCCATACCTGGAATAGCCAATCAAAGGAGTTACTTATGACATTCTTATGACACATCTATGACACACATGTCCACATAAGCTAGCCTATCCCATGAATGTAGGAAAACTCCATGTATGCACAAATATATAATTTCCCTAATTAAATAATAGGGAAAAATAAAAACCTACACTAATATATCTGATATAATATATTATTTATGATGGGTTGGAAAAGACCCTTAATAAAGATATGTTGAATCTCTAAATTTGTTGGTTTATAGATCAAGTGTAACATGCAAGTCTTAAATCATAAGATATAATCACTAATTGGCTCTAAAGGATTCTAAAGCTATGTGGAAAATTTCTCATGTCTAACATGAGGGCCCATGTTTTGTATTTAATATCTAATAATTGTCACCTCTAAGTCATCATATGTATGTAAGGAACCAATAAGGAGTATATGAAAGAACCAAAATTGTTCATTACCCACTAATGTCTGCTAGAACAAATTAAGTAGAATCAAAGGACTCACATGATATGGAAAATCCTTTTGAAAGGCTTTAAGGTTTACAAATGGATTTCCAATTCCATCAAATTGAGGCAATGATGGTATCTAAAAGTGCTTAGGTAATGAAGCTTTGACAAATGTCTTCAAAAGAGGGTTACCATGTAATTAATTGGCATCCATCTAAGACTTATAAGCCTTGTTTTCTAAATTAAGGAGATGTACTTGGTGTTGTAAATCACCAACTACATGCATCAATTAAATAATCTCCTGGGATGGTATATTAGTTTCTTGAAGTGGTTCATTTAAAAATTGAATTTGATCATTTATTTTATCCATGGGAATGTTACATTTAGAAATTAGATCATAGAGAGGGGGTGTGATCACTTGACCCTTTAGAGGAATGGTAACTTGGACCTTAGTAGAGGGATGTGTGATACCATTCACTTTGGGTGGAGAATGAGAAAGAGGTGCTACTGTAGTAGGGGGTATCTTGGGAGATTAATTGGTATCTTTATTATTTAGTGAATCACATTCTAATTGAATAGAAGATGTGTTATCATTGACATGTGCATCATTTGAAATAGAATCATGCATAAAAGTAGAAGCAACATTTTTTAATGCATTATGTTTGAGATGAGTGAGAGAAGAGTTATAATCATGAGATGCATTTTCTTCTTCCCTATATGAATAATATTCATCATTATTCTATGCATTATCACAATTGAAATTTTGCTCATTTGAACGAGGAAAAGTAGACGTATCACTTTCATATTCAATCTCATTGTCATATTCATTTTCATGTTCACTATCATAATCATTATCACTTCCATTATCACTAGGGAGGGGTAAGAGAAGATGTTAATTATTTTCTAATATGAAATAAATTTTCATGTGAAATTTGAATACTATGTGCATCTATATTATCCATGAATGGAGTGCATGCATTATTTTCATTTGTAATATGAGAATAAGAGTAAGAGAGTTATCATTTAGACATTCTTTTGTCATTGTTTGAGATGACAAAGTAGAGTTAAGAACACGAGATTGATCATTTGATTTTATTTCATTTATATTATTGTAATTTAACATAGAAGTAGCAAAAGAGAGGGAAAAACTAGGTTCAAATGCAAGCAAATTATCACCAATGAGAGGTTCATTTGGAATTGCATGACTAATTTATAAATTTGGTGTATTGCACACAGAAGAATGAGGTGAAAATTAACTTTCCCATTTATCAAAATTATTTTCTTTGGAAGAGGGAAGAAAAGAGATAAGTTTGAGAGGGGAAGATACATCTATTTTTTCTTCACTATCACTTTCATATGCATCATCATATTCCTCATTAAAATAATAGTAATTATATTCATTGTAAATGAATTATTTTCCTCATTTTTGGCTAATGTTATATTTTTAAAATTTATCCATTCATTGTCATAATTATGAGAAAAATTTAGAAATTTATATATAGGATGAGAGGGGAGAAGTGCCTTAGTGGCCATTTTATTGCTTTCACCAAAGAGAGTATGTAAAAGTAATATTAAGAAAATAAACGCAATAATTATGACTAACATAGGGATTATTAAAATATTTTAGACACTCCAAATAATTTACAAAAATTACAAAAAAAATATTTGAAAATTGTAAGGGAAGAAGGCTTGGGGTTTGAGGACCTTGTTTGGAAATCTAGGGTTTTGGGTTGGAGTTTTAGAAATTTGAAATTATTGCAATAATTTGAATTCTAAAATAAATTCTAATAAAACAAATGTAAAAAAAATTATACAAAAATTAGAATTTTGAAATTGAATTTTTACATAAAATGTGAAGGAAAACCCTAAGGGTACCTAAGGTTTTGAGATTTGTTCAAAGTAAGTCAGGTTCACCAATTGTTTTATTGTGTTTGGGAAACTAGGGTTAGTTTATAAATATAAAGAGGATTGATTAAGGGTTAAAATACAATCAAGTTTAGTAAAAAAAATATGTATACCAATTTTACTAAATTAATTACATGGGGAAAAGAAATGACTTATCTGGGTAGAACAGTCATCTGTAGGTTCTGGAGTAGTCCAAAAATAGTCAAGAATATTTAAGAATGAGGATTCCTTTCTAGATATATAACTCAAATATCATTTAGATAGGAGCTTTGAGTTTATAAAGGAGTACCCATCACTATTTTTGAGATAGAAGCATCCATCACTATTGCTCAATTCTATTGTTGTTGTCTGTTTCAATGTCTAATTGCAAATTTTGGTGTGGTCTAATTTTGATGTCCTATAGGTGTCCTTATTTATTAATTATTGCCTATCTATACTACTATATGACCTATTTTCTTCTCAAATCCTAGGTCTATCTACATAAATGAAATAATAAACATATCAAAAGAAAAAAGGGAAAAAACTAGGTTAGAGGACGTTTGATCGCATGATCTAGAACCCATACTATCTTGATCATTTCCTACATCAACCCTCAATCTAGGGTCTCAAATAAAATGCAATTCTCCATTAGATAATGTGCATAATCAATGTGCATGATAGATTCAAGAATGAACTTTTGCCTAGGCCCTTCCTTGATCAAGCATACAAATCTATGTGATGTAGAATTTTGAGCTATACTATTGACTGATTTTAACTATTTAGTGTGCCAAAGTAGTAAGTGCTAGATATAAAATGCCTTGTGAAGTGATTTATATGAGAAACTATTTATTTTAAATTTGGGAGCTTTATTCATGCCAATTGACATTAAAAAGACAAATAAAATTTAAGGGAGGGGATAAGAAGTGTTCAATACCTATTAATAAAGGAAAAATGACCATTGGACAATAATGTTAGGGAGGACATGAGCACCATGCACTATAGTCAACCATAATTCTATTATTTAGGACTTAAAAAAATAGGTTGGGAATGACACATGCCAAGTCTAAGGGTCTCTGCGGGTATATATCAGTTGACTAAGATAATGGAAAGGTGACAAAATTGAGAAATAAGACCAAGACAAGCAAAACAAAGACATTCCTAGTGTGAACAAGCCTCATATTCTCTAGTCAAAGTATCCTATAAAGAGGACTATGAAAAGATATGATATGTGTGGTTTCTTTATCAATTTAGGGTGTATACATAAACATCTATCACACCTCATACTCCCTCTCCAACCCATGAACCTATTCACCAACCTCTAACCTCATCCCTTCTTGAAGGAGGACCAATCTTATGGGAGATAAGACAAGAATATCAAGCTAAAGCTACAACTGATCATGAAGATGACTCAAGTGTCTATGATGAAGGATTTAATATAGACTCCCCTTGGTGAAGACAAGAATAAATACATATTCTTTAGTGAATAAAGATAAGATCTAGATCACGTTTTAGCTTCCAATGAAAATCTTGATCAAGACATGAAAGAGAAGGTGTTTGAAAAGGACACCACATTGGCTGAGTTGGATGAAATTCATGTGTATGATCAAGAGGTTGAATCTAGAATTAAAATAGAAGATAAAGTTGATATTAATTACATAGAACAAGAGGACTTATGAAAATTATTAAATGAGATATATGGATAATTTGAGGCCTTTCAAAAGCCTACACTTCATACTATTCAATTTGAAGACAATGATGATGGAGTTGAGTATGCAAAGCTCCTTATGGAGCTTGATGAGATATAGATGATAAGAAGTTTGATCACATTCAAGATGAAATGAATAAAAATGAATCATGCCTATATGAAGAATCATTGGGTCAAGTTTCAACTAAATAATACCATGAGAAGATGGTTGAGTGACAAAAGGAATTCACCTTTATAGGTGATATGTTTGTATCTTTTGTCATTACATTTGAGATCATGCCAAAGAGGGTGGAAAGCATGAAGGAGTTAAGAAAATCAAAACCAAAGATAAAATGGAAACATGATTCATGAAATATTTCATATCATGGAAAAAATTATGGTCAAAGCTTACATTTTGATCTAGGAGGATAAAATTTGTTTCAAGTTAGTTTATATATAGTCTAGTTTTCTTAATTTCTTGTTGTGTTCGCTAAGTACTTGTTAACACATGTATGTGTCTTCCTTTATTTTATTTTATGTGTGTCTTAATTTTGTGTATTGGTGAGGTGATCAAGTTTTATTTTTTTTCAAGTTTCAAGGTCTTATCTTGTTGTTTCAAGAGTGGAATTGACTTCATATCCTAATGGAAGGATAAGGCTGTTGGTCCAATCAACATAGCATGGATGCTAACTATTGATCATTTTGACCACAAGTCAAAATTGTTCAACCACCTCTAGTAAAAACCATATATAGGGGTATATTACAATTTAATAGGGTGTGATATAGTTTATTATATGTCATTTAATGTCATTTTATCTTTGGTCATGGTCTAATTAGTCTTTGTGTCATTTGATGTCATTTAGGGATCATTTTAGAGAATTAAATGCAAGTGGTATAGTTTTCCAAGGAAGAAAAGTGTTAATAAATCTTACTCAATGTCAAATATTTTAATCCTTATAAAAAATGTCAGTTTATAATTGAATACTTTTAGGTGATAACTAAAAATTAAGAAAGTAAGTAGAAAATAAGGTTTTTCAAAGGTTTTACAGCCTATGAGAGAAAGTGACATGTGAGAAAAGGTTGTGGGATGTATATTTATATTAATCATATAAATTTACATGATTAAAATGATTTTTAAGTTCCAAAATTGAGCTAAAACCATTATGTTCACCCATCGCTCCATTATGCACATGAAACTGGTCAATAAGTTTTTGTTTGGTATGGCTAGTAGGAAGACTTCCATGTAAAATTCATTTGGGGGGTGATAATAAACTTATTAAAATTTTATTTCATGTTTTTATTTAATGTAATTATGGATTATACTTTATGAACCATCTTTAAAAACTTTACTATGTTTTTATACTTATTATTTCCCACATCTTTCAAGTTTTGCCTATGTTTGGACAAATCCATATAATCCAATTGTTGGGATTTATTATAGAGTATTTTTAATCCCTCCTCTCATGTTTCAAATTCTTGGTTTCATGTTTGGAAGTGATCTCATGGATCAAACAACTCACATTATAGGAAGGTCTCACTATGTGAAGTTATAGTCAATTTTCATTGATTATAAAAGGTTTGGTTCTCTACAAGGGCTTAAAATGAGTGTGATATAATTTTATTCATGTATTTAATGTCATTAAAACTTATTTCCTTCCAACCTTACCCTCCACTATCAACATCATGAAGAACACAATCATATGGAGTACATAGTTAGCCTTCTACTTGCTCACAGTTGAAATCATGGTGTTTTGAGATTTGATCACGTGCATGGGAGGTATATGAAGAGTTTTAATATTTTTAACATCTTAATAAAGGATAAAAAACCAATAAATTTTCCTTCAAACACCATATTAAAGACCGTGGTGATAGTCAATGCTAAACATATACACAGTCAACCATGAATGTGCACGTTTAGGTGCTCTTAGATGCTAATCATGTTGAATGAGAAGTATATGAAGTGAATTAGGATATCCATGGTGAAAATAAACAATTTTAAAGTCTATTTAGTTTATAATATTCATTTAATTCTCATATCCTAGGCACATTGCTTATGTTTACATCCATTGCCTAGTCTATAACTATGTTAACATCTATAGGAAGGTTAAAACATTAAAATGGAGAATATAAACTTGTTTCAAACTCTTAAATTATTTTTAACTCTAATTTTAAACCTTTAAGAGAGTATTTTTTTAGTTATAGGCTCATATTACATGCTCATTTCTTGTGTCTATGCCCACTGGCTTACAACTTATAAATGCACACCTATAAGTGGCTTACATAGATGTCGGATGGAGTGATATGGAGGTATATGACATGTTTTGAGATTCATATGAATGTTTTAGATGTTATGGATACTATGAGACACATGTTTTAGGCATTTATTTTCTAATCAAAGTGAGGATTCATGATCAAAGTTTAGGATTTGAGCTCAAGGATAGGTTTCCCTAAAACATAAAGATAGATCCCTTAGTGTTTTTGGAGATGTCATATGATAATGTCATATGGAGTTTTGACTAACCTAAATTCATTTATTTTGTATCCTCCACATAGGGTAAGAACATTGTAAAATTAATAAGGTGGGTAACTATATGAGAGTAATTTTTTAAAGCCACAAAGTTGTAGATTTGTTCACTAAGTTTTGGCAGTGATTTCTACAGGATTTAAGAATCAAATCACCTTCACACCCTAAGATATAAATTAAAAAATATTATCACTATGAAAATTGATTATAAATATTTTAAAAACACATAAATTATTTAAAGAGAACTAGTGACTCTTGAAACACTAGATCTTAGGCATAATAGGCATACCTATAGGTTTTCTTTATTGACAAGGGCCACCTATAACTGACTGTAGGTGTCTACAGTCCATATTACAAACCTAAGAATGAATGCCTGATGGAAAAACAAAAACATTATTGTATAAAATACATAAAAATTTCATGAAGTATAATATGCCATGTAATATTGATTTCAAGGCTAATCAATACTTACATGACCCCTACACAGTCAATTATAGTTGACTATGGTGAGAATTGAATAAAAGGATGGTGTTCATGATGATTGGCATAGACAAATAAATATTTTAAATGAACTATATTATTTTTAAATGACCTTATAAATATTCAAAAAGATATTGTACATTTTTTTCTAGGCCTAAACTATGCAAATGCACCTACAGGTCCCCCTTTCAAGAAAGAAACATAGTATGTAGTCTAGACCCATCAGGCAAAGAGGTATGCAATGAGAAGTGTTTGGTAAGGTTGGTATGATAATAAGGTATGAAAAAATATTATAATGGTTTTAATGGCCATGGGATACCCACAAAATATGCAAATAATGAAGATAAGGAACTTAACAATACAATAGACATTCATATTTGACACCTTACACATAATCAATCATTTGATAGTCTACGTTGTGGGTTTGATAGTGTTTGAAGGATATAATAGTGTATTAAAGAGATGAAAATATTCACATATTTTCTATATGTCTTAGATAATCCCTCCACATATCTACCTTGTTTGTGAAAATAGGGGAGGTTCCTTCTATTCTATCTCAGATAGATGACACTTCCCAAGGGTGCAAACCTTGCAAATTTAGCATAAAGGAAATGATAATTTAAGTTTAGGGTGGACAAGACCTTGTATAGTGGTTTAAAATTTTTAATAACACATGAATAAAAGTATATAGGCAACTAAAAATCATCAGGGTGTTCAAAATTCATAAACATGCAGGCAAATCTATTAGGTCTCAACTAGGCCCAAAGCCCAATTAGAGGGTCAATTTCACTTTTGGCCTTAGTTGATCATTATAATGAATTTTAACATGTTTTTAGGAATATATAAAATGTTTTTTATTTCTTGAAGTGCAAATAAAACCACCAGTAAGCTATTTCTTAGCTCAAACCTATTTAGGCCTATAGGGAATGGAATAGAAAGTTTGAGTAGATAATTTGAAATGCTCACATATTATTGGATAATTTTCATGGGATTTAAAGGATTTTGGAAAATTTTAAGAGTTTCCTTATCAATTATTTTGTTTAATTGTTTCATTTTTTCAATGTCACATCCTTATGAACAAAGGGTAAGGATGAAAATGGCCTAAAACCCTCCAAAACCCTAGATAATGACCTGATTTGGAAAATGAAGGAGAAGGGGAATAAAAATTAAATTTAATGGCTTGGTATATGGTTTAATATTATATATGACTCTTTATTTATTCATATCATCAACTTGAGGTGTTCCCTACTTGTACAGACAGGGGAAATGAGGTTTTCTTGACTATTTTTGGTGTTGTGTATGTATAGGAGGGTTTTAAGAGGTGAAATAAACTTTGGGAGAAGTATTTGGACTTGAGATAACCCCTCATGTAAAATTATTTTAGCATAAAATATACTAGGTTCTTCTTCAATTACTCTCACTTCAGCTAGTTAAAACTACCATAGTGAACGAGCTAGTAAGAGGGTGAAATTTCTCAATGGGAGGCCTCTTAAGGTGTACATGAGGTACATAAGTATATATGAGGTATTTAAATGTGTCATAAAATCATATATACATATTTTAATTCAAAATTAAATCCAACATTGAGGTCAAGTGTGAGGGGTGAGTGAAAAAGGAGTTATTTGGACTACAGGCAGTGATAACTCATCTATAGAAGAATATTGATGATTAGGGATGAAACCAATGCATGGTAGAGTATGTTTAGAAAAAATTCACATAATTTAAATCATCACTTATATCCATAGTCAGTTGTGGGATGTCTCAAAAGGGTCAAATGATGAAGGTGATTTTTTGATCAAGCAATAAAGAGTCTTATACCACATTTTAGGAGTTTCATGCATTTTAAGGCCATTTCTCTTATCAAAACTTACATTATCTATCTAAAATTTTTTTATCATACATTTATAACTCATTTTATCAACATGACACATGTCATAGTGACTCTTAGACTTCATTTTCTTCTCCTCTCTCTCAAGTTCTATAAGTAGGAGCCATTTTGGCTATTGTAAGTTAATACCACACCATGTATGATGAATCCATACTGGAATGAAATTATATTTTTCCTTTGAAAAATAAATATAACTCTATTTTTAAGTTAATGAAAAATTTTATAAGTGTTTAAAGTGATGTATGATGAGGTTAGTGATAATTTCATATCTATGCTTGCCTTATCCTCTCATGTTTATATAATAGTTCTTATTATAACAAGTATTATATAGTGTGTTAGGATCTTTTTAAGTGTAAAAATATTCTTGGAGTGTGAAATATACCCTCTAGTTAATTTAAATTTGGTTTATTTTGTGTATATCACCTCTATATTGAAATATTGATGTTAGAACCTTCTAGGAATTAGAAGCTAATTTTTATGCCTTGTTTCATTATGATAGAAGTATGACGGTCTTGTGGAAATTATATTGGTGTATCACCCCCTTATAATATTTTAATTTCATGAAATTTATAACTCTATTCCCCACAATAAACTAGTTAGTTAGGTGATAATCATTTAAAGGTATATTCATGGAGCTAGCCCTTAAATCTAGAGGTCTACTTCCACTTATAGGTACACCCACATACTTATAAGTATTATCATGTTTACAAAATATATAATAAGATTGAACACCCTCTTATACAATAAAATATTTAGTGATAATGGTTTTATCATGCCCAGTGGGACCCATTATATTCAAGATAACTTGTCAAGGTGAATGTTGGTCTTGACAACATCAACTACAAATTAGTGTGCTACTTAGCCTTTGGTGACTCCATTCAAGGTAAAATTTAGTTCATGGCCATTATTTTGTCAAAATTTGTGCTCATAATTCATGGTTCTTACTAGGTCATCATATAGTAGATTGACCAATCCTATCAATCCACCTATTCAAATTTAACTTCCTATTGAAGTTCAATAGCCTCATCCTAATCATCCCTTTGAAGATCAAGAAAATTTTTCTATCCAAGTGAAGAGGTTGAAGATATATAAGAAAAAATAGATAGGAAACATGCCATTCTTACCTTTAATATTGAAACTATAATCCACCTTCAATCTTATCATGACATTCCACCTAATGCCACAAAGAGTGTGCCTGAATTTAATGGTGAGAGCCATGTTACAGCTAGTGAACACATCAGGGATATCTAAAAAAAAATTAGTTTTCATAATGTCATTGAATAAAATATTGTCATTAGAATCCTTTCCATGTCCCTTATAGGTAAATATCTCAAATGGTATGGGACTTTGCCTAGTGTATGTATCACATCATGGGGAGACTTTAGAGTGTTGTTTACTTCAACGTTTGAAGATGAAAGTGACCATACCTCTCTCATACATCAGTAATGTGATTAAAATAGGTTCCAAGGAAATAATGTATGAATTCAATGAGAGGTTTCAAAATACTTGGTATAGGTTTCCTCCTCTCACGAGACCACCTGCTAGCTTTGTGTTCCCTACCTACTTGGGAGCCATTAGTAATAATATTGTAATCATTATTCAATCTATGGGTGGTTTTTTTCTTCCCTATACATATAAAATCACCATTAGAGATAATAATGGCCTCATTCAAGAAGGAAAGTTTGCTCCTAAGGTGTTTATGGCTTTTCTATCTCATACTTCTACTAATACTCTAGATGTGTCCCAAATTCATAATCTAAATATCAAGCTTATGACTACTCCTAAGAAGGTAGAGAATGACATGGATAAAGATGCATAAATTCAAATGATAAGATCTTAGCTTAGGAAATATAATATGCAACAAGGTGCCTATCAAAATTCATATCCATATCATTAAGAATATGACCAATAATTTTAGAGAGGAAGAGTTCAAGGGCAGCCTAACTTCAATAGGCCTATTAATGTCTACAATCCCAATTCCACCACCAATACAAGAGATATGGTACTAGTGCATATAAACTTGGTGTAAGGATGACTCATATCAAGGCCAATTCATTGATTCCAATGATGGTGGAGATCAAGCTCTAGTTTCTCAATGAGGAGTCAATCATCTCTTGTTAGATAAATATGAGGTTATGATGCAAGTAAATGAGAATTTGTAGCCTCATGGAGAGAGATTCAAAAAATTCTTAGTTTCAGATACTTTTGTGCTCAATCAAGGAGCCTCTATTGTATAAAATACAAGGGCCAAAATGAAGGATTTAGTAGGTTAAAATAAAATTCCTACAAGTTCATCTAATACTCCTCTAAGGCAGCAAATCATGGCATCTCCAAACACACCTACACCTCCTCCAAGTCAAAATATGGTAAGATCTACTGAAGATGTCTCAATTTATCAAGTTCAAAGCAATATTTTGCCTCTAAGTACTAAAGATAAGGTTATTAATACTTCCATAAACATAGTGGATTCTTTGAAAAGTACTAGAGCATCAATCTCTTTGTGGGATGTCCTACATATTCCTAGCCAAAAGGAGCTATTAAAAAAGTAGTTGTCCATTGTCCCTACTAGTCATTCACCTTATTCTAATTCATAGTCATGTTTTTCTTGAAAATTTCTCTAGCTCACTCTCATAATGGATGACAAATAGGTACATAATTGCATAATTGATAGTGGAGCCTCTACTTGAGCCATGCCCAAAGTTGTAGCTAATAACTTGGGCCTAAAATATGAAACCCATAGTAAAGGAATGCTCAAAATATATGTTAAACATATTAAGATGATAGGTATAATAAAAAATTTGAAGGTATTATTGCATGATTGTTCTATTTTTTCCATTCTCCAAGACATAGTTGTTGTTGACCTTCCTACTCACATTAAAATATGCCTTTCAAGAGAATTTATATCAAAGATAGGTGGCTATCTCTCTGATGATTGGTCCTTCTTGGCCTTTAGGACAAGATATGGAACCAAGGTGACCATAAGAACTTAACCTCTTGTAAGGTTTCATATTGAGCCCTACATTGAAACAAGCTCTAACTTGAATTATGTTGTCCATGATAAGGAGGAATCTAATGTGGATGATGGTGCTTCTAAATTTGAGGTCATTTATGTTTTTTTCTTGGATGAGTATGGTGTATATGCATATGAACATAATCTTTATCCATAATTTGATAAAACTAACCTTGGTACTTATACAATGCAGAAAGATCCATTTGAAGGAGCTAAGGTAAGTGTAAAACATTCTCATGATGCTGAAGGTAACTACATGATTCATGAGTATGATGATTATAGGTTGATAAATCTAATTAAGAACCATAATAGGAATAATGATTTATTTATATCTTATATTGATGAAGATTATCTTGATGATGACACTCATGAATAAGAAGAAGATGACTTATGGTAAAATTTTGAGGCCATATGTCAAGAATTTGATCAACTTGGTAATGATACTTCTCCTCTTAAGAAGTCCATATCTAATGTGTTTGATAATTATTATAACAAACATGATGTTGATTGCCTCACCAAGAATGAAAATGAGTGTCATGTTGTGAATGAAGGGGACTTATGACAAAGGTTTAATGCCATATGCAAATAATTTGAAAAAATTAACAAGTTTCCTTTTACTTCAAGAGATTAGCTATCTGATGTCAAAGTTAATAATGAGACTAATGAGGTTTTTGAGTGTTCCATCAAGCATAAGGATGAAGATTGTTCTACTAACCAGGATTTTTTAGTTAAGAGGGAGTTTGATAGAGGTCATGCCCAAGGACTTGTGAACATGGAGAATGAGGTCAAGGAAAAAGTGATTATGCCTTAAAGATAGTCAAGATATTTATCTAACATTAAGCTACATTTAGGGGCATTGGGACATAAAGGAGAAGAACTTTATACTCCAAAACTTAAAGTACATTCTATCCAAGAAGGTGGAGAGGTTGAGATAGATGTCATACATTCCAATATATAACTTTTTGGAAAATATCTAATGGATATGATAGAGATCATAGTAGTTACAAACCCCATCAAGGTTCTTAGAGATCAAGATTAAGCATTCATGAAGGTTCCAAATACTTCACTTATATATAGAAGAAGGCATATAATTGGTAAAATTTTTGATCATAAACATATGCAAGTGATTGGTGATGAGCATAATCCACATGCTAAGATAACTTAATAGAGTGAAAAAGATGCAAGGGGAACTATCTTTGACCCTTGTTGAGGTATGATCAGATGTTTAACCTCAAGAGTGAGGTGTTTTAAATAGTAAAATAGATGTGTGCATCTTTATTTCAGTTATGTTGTGTTCCATAAGTGTTTTAGTGAACACGTGTGTGTTTCTTTTGAGTTTGCACTATTTTGTGTGCCTTTACTTTATGTTTGGTGTGTTTTCAAAGGCAAATTGTGTGTTAAACCTATGCATAGGTGACTACATGGCCCAAT
This sequence comes from Torreya grandis, assembly GCA_037957365.1. Classification (NCBI taxonomy): domain Eukaryota; kingdom Viridiplantae; phylum Streptophyta; class Pinopsida; order Cupressales; family Taxaceae; genus Torreya; species Torreya grandis. The sequence goes on along the minus strand of JARHVA010007728.1, from coordinate 588,576 downwards.
GGATAGGATTAGGCTACTAGTCATGGCATAGTAAGCATACCACCCTTAGGAAATCACCAAGAATGTTGACCATTTTGACCACAAGTCAAAATGGGTCAACCCCATATAGTTAACAAATTATATAGGGGTCTAGTATAATGTCATAAGGTTTGTTATAGTTTATAAGATGCCATTTAATTTCATTTTAGCCTTGGTCATGATCTAATTAGTCTTTGTGTCATTTAATGTCATCTAGGGTCATTTTAGATCATCAAATTTAAGTGGTATAGTTTTCCAAGAAATACAAGTGTTATAAAATCTTCCTCAATGTCCAATATGTAAGTCCCTATCAGAAATGTGAGTTTTTAATTGAAAAATTGTAGGTGACAAATAAAAATGAAGAAAGTAAGTAGAAAATGAGTTTAAAAGGTTTTATAGCCTATTAGAGAGAGTGTGACATATGGGAGAATGTTTTGGGATGGATATTTAGTTTCCTAAGACTAATTTTCATGCTTGAAATGCTTTAAAAGTGATAAAATTGAGATAAAACCATTCTATCTACCACTCCATTATATACATGAAACTGGTCAATAGGTTTTTGGTTGGTATGGCTAGTAGGAAAGCTTATAGGTAAAATGAATTTGGGGGGTGATAATACACTCAATTAGATTCAATTTTATGTTTTTAGTTCAAGTAATGGTGTCTTATACTTTATGAACCATCTTTAACAAGTTTACTATGTCTTAATGCCTATTATTTCTAACACCCTACAGGTTTTACCTCTCTTTGGATAGGTGAATATAATCCAATTATTTATATTTATTTTATAGGATGTTGAATCCATCCTCTCATGTTCCCATTCTTGGTTTCATTTTAAGTGATATCATGGATCAAAAAACTCAAATTATAGTAAGGTGTCACCATGTGAAGTTACAATCAAGTTTCACTACTTGTAGAAGGTTTGGTTCTATACAAGGGTTTTAAATGAGTGTGATATATTTTTATTCATGTATTTAATGTCATGAAAAATTATTTACTTCCAACCTTACCCACTAAGTTTAACATCATGAAGAACACAATCTTATGGAGTACGCAATCAACCTTATGCTTGTTCACATCTATAGTCATGGTGTTTTGAGATTTGATCACATGCATGGGAGGTATATGAAGAATTTTAAGATGTCGAAAATATTGCTAAAGCATTAAAAAAAACTCCTTCCAACACCATATTATAGACTATGGTGATATTCAATTATAAACATATACACAGTCAACCATGAATGTGTACCTATAAGTGCTCTCGAATGATAGTCATGTTGAATGAGAAGTATATGAAGTGAATGAGGATATACATGGTGAAAAGAGCACATTTTAAAGTTGATGTTGTGTATAATATTGATTGAATGCTCATATCTTAGGCATATTTCTTATGTTTACATCCATTACCTGGTCTTCAAATGTGTTAGCATCTACAAGAAGATAAAAACATTGAAAGGGAGTATAGAAACTCATTTGAAACTTTGAAATGGTTGTTAACTATAATTTAAAAACTTTGAGAGATAATCAGTTTGGTTATAGGCTCATATTCCATTCTCATTGCTTGTGTGTATGCCCACTGCCTTATATTCTATAAAAACACACATATAGGTGGCTTACATAGGGATCTAAGAGGGTGATCTAGAGGTACATGAAATGTTTTGAGATCTCCATGAAGTTTGTATATGTTGGGGATATTGAAAATCATGTTTGAGGCCTTAAGTTGGAAAGCAAAGTGAGTATTCATGATCAACGTTGAGGATTTGAGTCTTAAGGATAGGTTTCCCTAAAACACAAAATAGAGACCTCAATTTTTTGGAGATGTCATATGGAGTTTTGAAAAACCCATATGTATCTATTTTATATCCTACACATAGTGGAAGAGCCTTGGAAAATGAAGAAGGTGGGTGAATAGATGAGAGTAATTTTTGAAGGCCATAAATTTTTAGATTTGTTTATTGAGTTTTGGCAGTGATATCTACATGATTTGAGAATTAAATGACCTTCGCACCCTATGATAATAATGTAAAATCTTATCACTATGAAAAGTGATATTTAAGAATTTAAAATCACATAAATTATTCAAAGGGCACCAATTAAGGTTGAAACACTATATTTTGGGCCTAATAGGCATACTGATAGGTGTACTTTATTCACAAGGGCCACCTACAGTTTACTGTAGGTGTCTATAGTCCATAGTACAAACCTAAGCATGAAGGCCTAATGGAAACATAAACACCTTAAAATTTCATGAAGGAATAATAGGCCATGTAACATTGATTTCAAGGCTAATCCACCTAGAGGGCCCCTATACAGTCAATTGTAGTTGATAGTAGTGGGTAGTGATTAAAAGGATGGAATTATTGATGATTGAAATAGCCAAATAATGATGTGAAATGACCTTATAAATATTCAATAATTTTTTTTACATCATTTTCTAGGCCTAAACTATACAAATGCACCTATAAATCCCCCTTTCAAGAAAGAAACATAGTATGCAACCTAGACCAATCATGTAGAGAGGTATGCAATGAGAAGTGTTTGGAAAGGTTAGTATGATGATAAATTATGGAAACTTATTTATCATGGTTTTAATGGACTTTTTAGACCCCCATATAATGCAAGCAATGAAGATAAGGGCCCTAACAATGTTGTTAATAGTCATATTTGATACACTACACACAATCAATCATATAATAGTCTACCTTGTGGGTTTGATAGTGTTTGAAAGATATAATAGTGTATTTAAGAGCTGAAAATATTCATAGAGTATCTATATGACTTGGATAATCCCTCCACATATCCACTTTGTCTATGAAATTAGGGTAAGTACCCTCTATTTTATCTTAGATAGAGGGCACTTCTCAAGGGTGCAAACCCTATAGATTAGACATAGAGGAAATGATAAGGTGATTTGAGGGTGTAAAAGGAATTTTATAAGGGTTTAAAAAGTTTTATAAGACATTAAAAAACATGAATAACCATGCACATGTGACTGAAACTCATCAGGGTGTTCAAAATTCTTAAACATGTAGGTAGACCTATTAGGTCTCAACCAGGCCTAAAGCCCAATTATAGGGTCAATTTCAATTCTAACCTTAGGTGATCACTCCAATTAGTTTTAAAGTGTTTTTAGGAATATATAAATTTTTTTTGAGCTCTTGAAGTGAAAATAAAACCATTGGTAAGCCATTTTTTGGATAAAACCTCATTAAGCCTATAGCTAATGGAATGAAAAACTTGAGTAGGCAATTTTAAATACTCACATGATCTTGGATACTTTACATGGGAGATCAAAGATCTTAGAAAAGTTTAATAGTGTCACGAGTAATTATTTTGTGGAATTGGTTCACATTTTCAATGTCACATCTTTATGAATAAAGGCTAAGGGTGAAAATGGTTTAAACCCCTCCAAAACCCTAGATAATGACTTGATTGGGAAAATGAAGTAAAATTTAATCCAAATGGAATTAAATGGATTAATATATTTTTTAATCTTGTAGAGGACTCTCCAAGGCTTCCTCTCATCAACTTGAAGTGTTCCCTATTTTTACAAATAAGGGGGAAATGAGGGTTTCTTAACTATTTTTGGTGTGTAGGTACATTAGGGTTTTTATATGTGAAATAAACTTTGGGATAATGATTTGTAATTTATCTAACCCATAATTTAAATTTTCTTTAGCATATAATCTCTTAGGTGCTTCTACAAGTACTCTCACTTTAGCTAGTCAAAACTGCCATAGTGAACAAGCTAGTCAAAGGGTGAAATTTCTAACTAGGAGGCCTCTTAAGGTGTACCTAAGGAATATAAGGATATGGGAAGTCTTTAAATGTTACATATAGTCATATATATGTATTTTTATAAATAATTAAAGCCAAATTTGAGGCTAATTATGAGTGGTGAGTGAAAAAGGAGTTATTTGGATTATAGGTAGTGATAGCTCATCTCAAAAAGAATATTGATGATTAGGGATGCAACCAATGCATGGTATAGAATTTATAAAAAATTTCCCACTTAGTGAAATCATCACTTCTATCCCTAGTCAATTTTGGGATGTTTAAAAATTGCCAAATGATGAAGATAGTTTTCTAAGCAAGTAATGAAGAGTCATACACTACATTTCTAGAGTTTCATGTATTTGAAGGCCATTTGTCCTATCAAGACTTGCACGGTATAACTAAAACTTTATTATCTTACATGTTTAACTAATTTTATTATCATGACACATCCCAGTGACTCTTGGAATTCATTATTTTCTCCCCTCTCTAAGGTTTTATAACTAGGAGCCTTTTTGGCTATTCTAATCTAATACCATGCCATGTATGGTGAATCCCTACTAGAATGACATTATATATTTTACCTTTAAACAATAAATATAAGTATGGATTTGAGTTCATGAATATTTTTTCTAAGTGTGAAAAGTGATGTATGGTGAAGTCAGTGATAATTTTCTATCCTTTCTTGCCTTATCCTCTCATTTTTATGAAATATTTCCTATTATAATAGGTCATATAGAGTGTATTCAAGTGTGTTAGGATAATTTAAAGTGTAAAAATATTATTATAGTTTGCAATCTTCCCTCTAGTTCATTTACCTTATGTTTCTTTCATGCATATCACCTCCATATTAAAACATTGATGTTAGAACCTTCTAAGAATTAGAAGCTAATTTGTATGCCTTGTTTCATTGTGATATAAGTATGATGGTTTTGTGGAAATAATTTTGGTGTATAACCCCCTTTGAATAGTTTTATTTCATGCTATTTCTAACTCTTTTCCATATAATCAACTAGTTAGTTAGGTGATAAGTCTTTTAAGGTATATTTAGGTAGATATCCCTTAAATATAGATGTCTAATTCTACCTATAGGTACACCCACATACATATAAGCACTCCCATGTTCCCCAAATCTGGAAGAGGCTTGAACACCCTCTTCTAGGTTAAAATATTTGGTGACAACACTAACCCTATGAGTCACCAATTTGTTATCCAATTTTGACACATAGTGGTTTAGGCATTTCATGAGGAGATAAGATATGGTAAATGTGTGTTATAGGTTATTAGGGGTTTATTAATTTAATTTTATGTGTCAGACACCTTTTCACAATGTTTTTTAAAGTTTGAAGATCATTTTATAACTTTAAGGTGTTTAAAATGAGTGAAAATGTGGTTTTTGGCTAACATTGATGTTTGTCAAAGTTCAATAAATTAAAAATATGTAAAATACAATATCTAATTCCCATACACCAATAATAGAGTAGAATATGAAGCATTGATTCTAGGATTATAATTCTCCCTCAAAAATAATGTCAAAGAATTGATAGTGTACAGAGATTCTAAAATCATGGTAAACCAAGTGAGGAATAAATATTAGTGTAAGTTATCATATTTTAAGAAGTAAAATCATAGATCTTGTGATTTAATAGAATCATTTAAAGCTTTCAACATAGTGTCCATTCCAAAAGAATTGAATGGAGCCACCGAATCACTGGCCACTTTAGTAATAAACTTAGCACCCTTATATGAGTCAAAAATCTATAAGTTTTCTAGTGGATTGATACCATGTTCCTTAATACCAAAAAATGTTGTAATGTTTTACGTGTTTGATTATGACTAGTAAATTATAAAATTTTTGATAAATTCAAGATAGTTCAAATCTCAAATAATAGGTGATGAGGAAAGAAACCATAGGATCTATGAAGAATTATTTGAATAAGGTGTTATCCAACTAAAATAAAATTGAATTACCTTTGGAATGGTTTCCCTATAAAATACCTTAGACATAGATCCTTAGGCTCAATTAGAGAGGTAGCTGAAGGTAAATGAATCCAAATTTAGTGTAAAAAATGTTGGTGATGAAAAGATTGCACACTTCATTAATATTGGCTTAAGCTACACACTTGAAGAGAGGAAAATAGTTAAATAAATTATTATTAGGTGTAAATATGTAATTGTATAGACTTATGAGGACTTAAGTTTTTTTAATCCTAGAATCATGACCCATACAATTCCACTCAATCTTGATCTTAAACCATTTATGAGAAGCAAGAGGATAGTTAATCCCATCTTGGAACCACTGATTCAAAATGAAATGGAAAAGCTACTCAGTGTTAGGATTGTCTTCCTTATTATACATTTGACTTGGGTGGCCAATCTAGTTACATTCAAGAAAAAGAGTGGCAAGATTAGACTATGCATCGACTTTAGAAATATGAATAAATATTTAAAAAAGGATAATTATCCTTTTCCCTCCATAGATGAGATCATACAAATGGTAAGTGACTTTGAGATGATGTATTTCTTGGATGGATTTGTAATTTATAATAATGTGACGGTCAATCAGAAGATAGGATGAAAATTACATTTACCATGAAGTGGGGAACATATGCATACATGTGAATGTCATTTGGGTTGATCAATGCTAGAGAAATTTTTCAAAGGGTAATGGATCATACATTCCAAATATTAATAGGGAAGTGTATATATATTTATATGGATGATCTCACCATTTTTTCTAGAAACTAAGTTAATCATATTGATCATATTCAATCTATCTTCAAGAGGTGCAAAATTTTTGGAGTATCCCTTAACCCCAAGAAAAGCATATTTGGTGTTACCAAAGGAAAATTTTAAGGACACATCATTACCAAGAATGGGATCACCATTGACCCATATAGGATTTAAGGGATATCAAAGATAATGTTTTCAAACAATAAAAAGGAGCTCAAATTGTTCTTTGGAAAGATAAATTTCATAATGAAATTCATATCAGGATTCATGGAAATTAGTAAACCCTTGAATTTAATTCTCAAACAAAAAACCAAAGTGGAATGGATGCATAAAGCTAAAAAGTCCTTCTAAGACATAAATATATCTATTTCACAAGCCATAGTACTGGTAGGCCCTAATTTTACCAAGGACTTTTACTTATATTCATTCATCTCAGAACATACCATTGTTATAGTACTCACGTAGAAAAGGGAATAAAGTGAACATATAATTACATTTATGAGTACTAAATTAAAATATGTAGAACTCAAGTATTCACTAATTGATAAGCAAATCTTTACTCTCATCAAGGTAGTCAAAAATTTTAGGCACTATATTATATGAAATAAAACCATTGTTATAATACTAGATCCTAGTGTTAAGCTCACACTTGGATAGAATGAGTTGGTGGATCATAGAGGTAAATAGATGGATAAGCTACAAGAGTTTGATATTGAAATCAAACTAGCCATAATTATTAGAGTATAAGGCATAGTTCAACTAATGATTGAACCAAACCCACACATCATTATTTAATAGGTATACTAGACATAAGTCTCCTAAGAAGACTAGTATTAAGGTATTATTTAATTCTTTCTTACTAGAAAATGCCCCTAGGAACTTAAAATAGAATAAAAGAGAGTTTTATGGCTCAAGGATGCTCATTACATGATTAAAAAATGAGTCCTCTATAGAAATAACTATGAAATAATTTATCTAAGGTGTGTATCAAGATAATAAGCTCAAGAAATATTATATAATTTACATAAAAAGATAGGCAATGACCATCCATTCAAAAATAATACAGTGCATAAAATACCCAGAATGGGCTACTACTTTCCAACAATTTTTAAGGATGCTCATTTCCACATGAGGATGTGCCATGAATGATAGGTGTTGTCTTAGATATAAGTATATACAACCATGCCACTATAGCCTATAATAAAATGTAGGTCATTCACCCAATGGGGCCTACATTTCATTGGAGTAATAAATTTGAATTTCTAAGCTAGACATAAGTTTGTTCTTACTACTATAGATTATTGCACTATATGGATATAGGTAGTAACCACCAAGAACTATAGAACCCAAGATGTGATAATTTTTATTGAAAATAATAGAAAAACTAGGTTTATCACTCCCATATCTTTAGTTTGTGATAATGGACCAACATTTAAATCATTTGAGTTCACTGAATGGGCCCATGATAATCAAATTACACTTAGATTATACTTGAATCATTACCTGTAAGGCAATAGATTGGTTGAGTCAACCAATAATAACCTTATATATGCCATCAAGAAGTTAGCTATATATAAACCAATGGAGTGTCAGCTACTACTAAAGTATGCACTCTAGATAGATAGGACAAGGTATAAGTAGGACCTCAAAGCTTCTCCATATCTACAAGTATATAGGAAATAAATTGTGTTCCCAATAATGTTAAAATTTCCAACATATCAGTTTATGTAAGATTACATGGAACCCAATGACAAAATAGATTCAATATTATTAGATATTATTGAAATGGAAGAAACCAAGGATAAAACATTGCAGAGTTTCAATAAGCATCAAGATGTGGTCAAGAGATGGTTTGATAAAAGAGAAAAATTCAAAGCTTTCAAAATATCTAACTTGGTGCTACTATGGGATAAATCCCATGATAATAAAGGAATGCATGACAAGTTTACCCCACTATGGATAGGACTGTATCAAATTTCAAAAAAAATGGGTAATAATGCTTTCTATTTAAAGGATCTTTAAAGTAAAGATCTATCATATCTAGTAAATTAATAGTTTTTGAACCATTACTTCATGGTTGCTTCATCTAGAGATGTCTTTGAATAATGATAAGACATTTTGGTAGAGGTAAGAGTAGATTATATTTCCTTTAATAGTTAGTCTCTTTCTTTTTTTCATTTGTTGTTATTAGATTAGTTCATATTTTTAGAGTAGCTTTTTTACTTTCAATAATTTCCTACTTTCTATAATAGTTTCCATTTGAATTTGTGATAGTCACACTTTTGGTCAATCCTCATATAGTCAGACATAGTTTGAGGTATTTTGAATCCAACCTAAATCAAAGGGGTAATACGTATTGTAGTTTAGGACTTGTAATCCAATTGAGAAATGAGAGAGTTATCCATGAATATGTCTTGAGACTAATGATTTAAATAAGTATGTGAAAGTTTCTCCCACAATCTTGTGTAAATTTATAAAACTTTCCTTATTCCCTTTGATCAAATACACATAGAATATTAACACTTATTAAAGGTAATAATCATGTACATAGGTGAGATTTGATAAGGACATTTTTATTAAACCCAAATTTAACTAAGACCATGTCATTGTGGTCACATTTTCCCTCTTTCAAAAAAATAAAAGAAAATAAAAAAATTAAAAATGAATAATCCAAAAATACAAAAGAAAATAAAAAATGATTTAAATTCAACATGATGATATAAGATCAATGCATCACAAATCATGAAAAATATGATTGAAAAAGGAATATGTGATCAAAGGTATCTCTATTAGGGTTATGGATGCCTAGATGGTAATAGATTAATGCCTAGGATCCCCATATGTATGCTTAATGCTAAATCAAAGTGAAACCTACATCTCATTCTTATGTATTTTCCTAAAAACATGAAATAATAGGTAATAAAAAACACTTCTTACACATAGATTCAAAGTGTAAGTAAAGATAGTATGTTTCATAGGATTATTAAGAGTCTCTTTCCATTTCTAGTTTAGTCATTTATTTTAGGATAAATTTATGGTTGATGTTGGGATTACAGAACCATGTATTTTGGGTTATTTAAAACTCTAGAGTATTCACCCCTGTGAATAACCATTTATTATACTCAAACACCCCACTTTGTATATTTCTTTGGAAAGTGGGGACCCCCTTTTGTTTTTTTTCAAAATAATGAATATCTTGAAGGGATACTTATGAGTTTTAAAATAAGTGTTTTTAATATGAAATCATATCATGGTATATTTTTTGATGCACTTACTCTAACTAAACCATTAATGAAAAAGATGGAAAGAAAGGCTTTACATGATAGGTATGAATATTATTTTCATCAAAAGGATTACTTCAATAAAATGATAGTTTGAAAACATTCTCATTAGAATCATTCATGTCAAAAACAATTATTTTAGATTCTCTATAGAAGGTTTTCTCATTTGTGACTTTAATTTGGAAACTTTCCTTTCATTAGATTTATGTCAGGAACAATTATTTCAAAAACTTTCATTTCAAATGGATTTCATCGAATACATTCATTTTGAAGGAATTATTTTGAAAAGTTTAGTAATCATCATGTTTGGTCTATGTAATCTTTAATTAGATAATTTTATGGTGGTAAAAATTGCTTTTACAGGTTTTCAAAAGATAGCTTTCTTCATAGTCTTAGTCTATTGGATCTTATTTATCGATAACTTTCATATCAGAGACTTCACTAAGAAACATATTCTTTAAGAACTTTCATTTAATAAAGATTATATTAGAAATATTTTTATTGGGAACTTTTTCTTCAAAAACATTCTCTTTAGAAAGATTCCTATTGGAGGATTTTGTGTTAGGAATTTTTACACATCAAAAACATTATATCAGAATATTTCATTTTGGAAACTTTTAATCAAGAGGATTCCTTTTGACAAATTTGTTTTGGTTAATTTGTTTCAAAAAAATTGGGAGTAAATATTTTTAAAACACATTCTATACTTTGGAGTCTTTTAGCCTGAAAGTAAAGTTTGAATTTTATTGACTAGGATATACAATGACATATGGAAAGAGTAGAGGGATATACCATGGCACCCCTAATGATAAGGCATCATACATGGCATGCACACTAGGATAGGATGGTCAAATTTAAATTGAATGAAGGTGATGAGATCATAGATATTAATGTGTAATGGTGCATGAAATTAAAATCAATGTAGGATGTCTATTTACATTGAGACCCCAATTGAGTTCACATCATTCAATCATTTTATCTTGAGTAGACTTCAATATCAAGCAATCCTAAGAGCCCTAACTACTATCACAATGATGTGTAACTTGAGAGATTCAACTAAGTGATGAGATGACATTATAAAAAGGTTAAAACTTACTAGTACCCAATGGAGTTAAAATTGCATCATCATCTAGGACCTACAGGGGAGCTCCAACACCATCTAGGTTCTCAATTAATGATTCTGTGGAATACCTTGATACTATGTTTGAACCTACCACATTTGAGGGGTGTTGTTAAATTATTAAAAATTGTGGGAAGTAGTCAAGAAAATGGATTCATTTTCACTTAAGGAAGATATAGCAACTAAAGATAAGAAAGTAATAAAGAACATGCTCATGTTCAAGTGCCAATCCCTATACGATACCACTATAAAACCAAAATTCATGTCATTGATTGATTGATTGATTATGAGGTCTATTCTTCAAAGGAAGAATCATGGATGTAGGATATCTACATTATGTATATAATAACATTATTATTGAATATATATATATATATATATATATATATATATATATATATATATATTTATATAAGCATTCAAAAATTATTTAAGCTTGCCTATTCCATATGTCACATATGGTTTTCATAATGTAGTTACATGGAATAATACCAACCATCTAGAATGAGCTACTTCAAAATGGTTTTTACCTAGGGATAAGTTCACCTTGAAAGAACATGCCAAGATCCTTGTCCCCATTACTAATTTTAGAATGGGAATCCATATAGGGATGGAACTATTGAATAGGCTCTTTGGCCATGCTAGAATCTACTTTGTATACTTGGAATGGGTTTTAATTATATACCTTCTGACTACCTTGGAGCACACCTATGATTTGGGGGAAATCATTAGCACACGCCTCCAATAATATATTTTATAGAAGGACAAGTGGCCACTAGGTGGTAATTTCTATATGATGTCCTATCTTTTAGACATGGTCATGGTCCTTGTGTATAGAAATAATAGACTCCTATGGTATCTCAATGTTGAGATCATCAAAAATAGGATTTGTGACTAATATAGCTTTGTGCATATATATTTGTATGTAAGTAACATAATCAAGATTTTTGAGTACCTTTATCCTCAAGTATGGATGGATATCCATAATGATCCATTATCAATAATTTATAAAATCATTACATGGACACTGACCAATAAAATTGGAAACCACTTCCTATATCTTGATTACACAATGATCATGGTGGAGGGTTATGAAGTACATACTCTTTAACTTCCAAATTTTATTCTAGACAAGGTAGATAAGTAGGAAATCACTCATAAAATTTGGAATAAAATCAATGAAGAGATGACAACAAATAAAAATTCCACCTTTCATAGATCCCACATCACCATTCAATGAATGTATTATACCATTCACAGTTATTTTGGAGATGTTGGAAATACTAGGAACGCTTATGCATTACCCACCCTTCCTCATAGAAACTAGGACCCTCACAACAAGGTCCAAAATAAATTTCACACTCTTGACCTTGACTACAAGCATGATCTGATTGATCATGAATTTATTTTCTTAAATTCCAAAGATAAAAATGAGTTCAAATAAAGGGATACAATTGTAGGGATAAGTGAGGACTTTCTAAGAGTGATCTAAGTAGTACCATCCTTGATACTTAGTGAAGAAATTTTTACAATTACATGTCCTAGAGGATGGAGATCCTTAGATTTATAGAGTGGAATGAAATCATAATAGATAGAAGGAGAGGGGCCTAATCCCTAATAATCCCAAATATAGCATCAATACCAACACCATTTGGTAGCTGAGGCTCCACTCAATGGAGATGAAAAGGAAAAATAAGAAGAGGAATAACAAGCTAAGGAGGAATAACTACCTACATCAACACAAAAACAAGTACAAGTTGTCCTAGTTTAACCTTCAATAGTTTAACTAATTAAGGTCAAAAAATATTTAGCTAAGGAGATAACTATAGTAGGAAGAAGAACATAGGTAGAATATGGGATTATATGATTATATTCCTCAGATGAAGAGGAAATATTGACTACTTTAGCCTTAATGCCAAGCACTATTCCCTCTTCTCTTCCATCACAATCCATAGGTCCAAAAGAAGGGAGAATAACAAATACATATCAAAGGAAGCCTAAGAATAGACCATATACTCTTCCAACATAGGAGGTAGATAAGGAAGATCTAAAATATGCAAAGGTTATGATATTATAGGCACTCAAGGCCAATTAACCTATCATAGGTGACTCATCTGGTAAGGTCCCCTTGCTCATAGCTTCTTTGAGTTTTCCCCTTTGATGTATTTATCAATAGTTTCTATTAACCCTATCATTATGGTTTCCACATTCGTTACCCAGTGGGTAGTCTCTATAGGTCTAATATTTCTACACGTGTCCATAAATCTACCTACCACCACTATTCTTATTCTACATTCCACTACTATAGATTTTATCCATGTGGTTTCAATCCATTTTATTTCCCTTACATTGACATCCACTCCATCAACATTAGTTTTATCCATTCCTTCCATTAATTAGTCCATCACTCCCACTACATCCCATTCTACCTACTTAGGCTCATCCTTGCCTTATTCCACTCCCACCATAGTAACTAGAATGGTAACAACTAAAAGATTACCTAGAAGGTAGTTAGTCTTTATGATCCATCTAATACCACAATATGGGAACATAGACTGGTCAAATATTATTTGGCTTTTAATGCCTAATCCTCCCACACACATGAGCAAGAACCTAAAAAACATGATCAAGTGGAAACATTTCCCTCTAA
>JARHVA010007728.1:525000-567500 GCA_037957365.1 Torreya grandis | reverse complement strand
TGGTATAATGCCCTCCTACATATTATTCTTAAATATGACAGTATCATTTTGTGTAGAGGTAGTGTTGTAGTTCCCTCCTACATGTTATTACTCCTAATCTAACACTAATGAATTTGACATGATAAAGTGGTAATTAGATCCACAAGTAATTTTGTTAAGTAAAAAATAGGGCATCACTGCTACCCTTTTATCTTATTCCTTTTCCCCTTGAATGGTTCATAGATCCACATATGATCATACTATGATATGATATTTACTAAATGTGCTTGCCAAACTTATTTTAAGCTATTTGAGATTTTGTTTATATTGGTTGGAAACAAAAATTTATTTCTTATTGAATTCAAATGTTTTAATATAAATGTTGATCATATAATTCATTGATGAATTTTGTTAGATTTGATTTCATTATTGAGACTACTTAGTTTCTTTTTAATTTATTTTGCACTTACATTATCGGTTGATGATTGTTCAAGTGATCATGATGCTTACTTATGTTGGTTTCATGTGGTATTATGTGCATACATGTTGATTAGGGTGAGTATAAGGGAAAATAGGTATCTTGGAACATATCATATCAATGATCTCTTACACTTTGAAATTTAACATGACTGGGGACATCTATGCATTGACTATTTTTTAATCTCTATGATTTGACATGCATTAGGCCATCTATGCTTTTACATGACTAGGGCTATCTATGTATTGACTATTTATTACTCTCTACACTTTGACACTCTTAGGGCCATCTGCTTAATGACTATGTATTACTCTCTATGCTTTGACATGCCTAGGGTCATCTATGCATTGATTATTTATTACTCTTTGTGCTTTGACATGTCTAGTTCCACTTATGCATCAACTATTTTTTACTCTATACACTTTGACATACATGGGGACATCTGTGCATCAACTCTTTCTTACTCGTTACACTTTTACATGCCTAGGGCTATCTATGCATTGATTATTTCTTACTCTATGCACTTTGGCATAGCTGATGATGTCTGTACATTGATTATTTATTAATCTTTACACTTTGAAATACCTAGTACCATCTACACATCAACTATTTCTTACTATCTATGATTTTACATGCCTAAGCCCATCTGTGCATTGACTATCTCTTACTCTATGTGTCTTGACATGCCCAAGGCCATCAATGTATTGATTATCTCTTTCATTATACACATTGGAATGATTGGTGGAATGATGTCTCGAGGGCCAAAAATTTATTGACTGGAACATTGATTCCTAATTGTTGGATTGATGTTCTAAGGGCCACATACATAATAATCTACACATTATTCTATTGGCTAGTGGACTGGTGTCTTGTGAGCCTCCTGTATATTGAGGTGCACATTATATAATGGATGGTAGACTAAGATCCCAAGAACCTCATACATATGGATGGGCATATTATTCTCTTGACTTAAGAACTAATGTTCTATGAGCCAATACATATGAAATAGTATGGCAATATGTTGCATAAACTTTCCATGAATGTCAAAATATATTAAAAAGGGAGATAATCCCATGTTTTTATTATTCTATAGTAGAATTAGTGTGATGGAAGGCATTTCGTTATCCTCTACTTAATTATAATATCTTTAGTATTAAATATGGAAATAATTATGATAACTTAGCATTACCTTGTTTGATTCTAATGATATGAATATGAAATTAGTATGGTTAAACTTCACTTAGAATGGTATACCCATGTAAGGATACCTAATTTATTAGGATGGTTTTTATTATGTTTGGAACCCATCATTATTCTCTTTGAATGAATGTTACATCCAAAGAACTCTTGGACTCTCATGCTCATAGTGGAGAAACTATGGATCTCAATGGTTAAGACAATTATGTTTTGGGTATAGTCTACAATAGATTGAATTGCCTCTTTTAGAATTGACCACATTTTGAAAAACACATTAATTAATGAAATAATTTAGAATAGATAGTTGCCTTTAACATGCCCTCCATAATCTAATGTAACTAAGTATTACATCACAGGTAGCCTAAAATAAAAAAGGGTTTGGGTTCGAAATTGGACTAATTTCATCTTTGATTTAGAGAGATTTTGCAGAAAGGAAGTTCAAATTATTATGATCTAGAATTGAAGAGTCCTTATAAGATGGTCACATGAAAATATCATTAAGTTGAAATGATAGTAATAGTCTTACAAGAAAAATAAGGGAAATGGAGAAGTTGTTCCCCCTTATTTGCATTAAGTTCTATTCTTGTGTGCATATTTTTATATGTTATTATGACATTGAGTGATGGTGGTCTATGAGTAACATATTCATGTTGGTAGTATATCAAATTCCTTATATGGTAGGCATAATAAAAGTTTGTTTGACTTGTTTCTCTAAATTTTCACTAATTATATTCAAATGAGAAAGAAACTAAGGTTAAGAGGTTATGGGTTTGATGTTACCCGGATTTAGTGCACACCGTATCCAAGCCTTGTGGGAGCTCCTCTTTGGCTATGGAGGAAACACCTACAGTAAGAATGAAACTTAAACAAGAAATATGTTAGAAGAGGATATGGTCGATTGCCAAGCTACGTGCTCGATCCTGGAAATGTGAAGCTCCTTGAGGGATGACAGTCCACTATTTAAAGATAAAAGTATTGTAAAGGAAGAAATGATAAATGACTAAAGAAATAGAAAAGTAGATGGTGTGTACCTATTCCCTATAGTTTGTGTATCTCAGAATGCTACAAAAGGCTGACTTAAGGTTTTGTCTAGCCTAGATGGGTTGTTTGGATGGCTTTTTGGTTTGTTGGTTCTGAACATAGTCATCAACATCGATAGGTCTATCGAGGTCAGTCAGGTAAATGGTGTCAACGTTGGTTAGGTTGCCAATGTCAGTTGGGGTTATCAGCCTTGGATGGCTTTTAGAATATTTTTGGGATGGACAGAGGGGTTTTTGGAAGTTTAGAGGTTGGTGCAGGGTTGTAAGAAGGTGAATGAGGTCTAAGGAAGGGTATAGGTGGAAGATTGGTGTGAAAAGGGGGTAAGAACAAGGGGAAGGCCTTTCAGCCCCTTCATGGAAGAAGTCAGGCCTCTTGATAGTATTTATAAATATCAATGAATACTAATTAACAATATATTCTAAAACACTTAAATGAAAACCAGAGTACTTAGCTTTATAGGGTGAAGAACCAGAGGTGTCAGAATAATGATTCTCATTGTGGCTGATGTGACCAGTGTTGTGAGCCAATGAAGCCTACATGGATTGTTTTAATTTAGTAGTTTGAGGTCCTTGTACAATCTTTCAATCTAGTCTCTGGAATAATTTGTGTAGAGCTTTGGTAGCCAGGAGAATGATAGTCGAGTTCTAGTGCTTGAAATCTCAGAGTGTGCATGCGAATGTGCAAAAAGGTAGGGGGCTATCTCAATGGTAGAGCTTGGCTTATGTAACTGACGTTAGTAATCCTACTGGCATCGGCATAGAACTATTGATGTCAGTTGTAGGTTGACATATGTTGGTAGAGAGAGAATAGGTAAAAGGGCTATTTTTAGCTCTTTGCCCATTTCTCCACCTGCCAAGTGCCTTTTCCATTGGAGAATGGTCAAAATAAGGGCTTATGATGCAGGGGAGTTGGTTAGGGAGTTAAGATGGAGTGAGAATAGGTCATGGGTAGTTAGGATTTGGAGGACCTAGTCTGAGGCTGACTCATAGGCTAAGAAATGGTCTTAGGGTGAGGTGTCTAGGTGAGGTGTCCAAAGTGAGGTAATTAATTTAAAATAAGTAGTTTAAAAATTAATAAGGTGTGAAAGTGTGGGCTAGGATTGTTAAAATTTAAAAGGGGACTAAGGGGGGGTTGACATGATATTGGTGTCTACATTTTCCCCTTTTTGTCTTTTGGTTTGTTTTAAAAAACTGTAAGACAAAAATAGATGTAGGTTGCCCCAGGTATGGGATGAGGTATTCCCCCTCAAAGTGGGAATTGAGAGAAGGTAATCTGAAATTAGGTACTAATTTGATAGGAAGTGGATGGGTAGGGTGAGGTTGGATTTTGAATTTTGTAATCATTGAGATTGTGCATATACCACTTCACTTGATAGGTAGGTCAAATTGTCACAGGCATGGTCGAGGAGGACTAAAATCAAAGTAACCAGTCCCCAACTTATTAGTGGTAGTTGATTGGGTTAAAATGATCAAAGTTGTAGCTCTAATGGTTGAAGAGGACTAAAATCAAAGTAACCGGTCCCCAACTTATTAATGGTAGCTAATTGGGTTAGATCAATCAAAGTTGTAGCTCTAATGGTCATCGTGTTCCAAGTATTTGGGCTAGGAAGTGCTCCTAGAAAACATGAAAATGTCATAGACATTAGGGACCAACTAGCGGTGGTAGTATAGCTTGTGTGTGGGCCACCTCCTGCACTATTGGGCTTACGAGCATATCATGGTGACATAACCTCTTGGCCTCCCAGTAGCAATATAGACTAGCTTTAGAGTTGGTTTTAGGTAGTGGTGAGAGGTCATGGCACAGACACGTGTGGATGCCATCATCTAAGATATTGACTATTACAGGGGGTATTAGATGCCCTAATTCCAATAGATATCATTTTGAGGCTATACTTGTTATATCTAGCATTTAGAGATCAGGTAGAGCAGCTAGTGGGGTCTAGAGCCTGTGATGGGTGAGGGGCAGGTGAGTTGGCGAGCTTGAGAGAGTTCCTATTGAGAGAGTACAGTGCTAGTATTAGTTGTTATAGGATGTGCCACCTACTCTCCCACAATATAGATGGGATGATATTGAGGTGCCCCTCCCACTACCAGAGGAGACAGAGCGGCTAGATTTTGAGGAGACAACCACATGTCCAAGTGTGGTAGATCTGGGGTGTATGGTGGCCTACTTGATTTGGTGGGCAGGTCACTATGTTGTGATTCAGAGGGGACCACCTCCTGATCTATAGGTGGTTATAAAAGAGAGGGATGCTACCATTCAAGTGAGAAATGTAGCATGAGTACAAGTGGTAGTAGTTTAGGGACAAGTGATAGTTTTGATAGTGTAGCTGGTTGCCCTAACAGGGTAGGTTACTACATTATAGGGGTAGTTGGCCATAGCCTAGGCACAAGTATTGGTAGGATAGGGTTTTGGAGGGTAGGGCCCTATTTAGCTACCAACACAACAACTAGTTTAATAGCTAGCTCAGACACCACCATAGTAGCCACTGTAGCCATAGGTTTAGTAGCCACCTCAGCAGGTAGTGGAGTAGCCACCTCAGCCACAGCCACAGAGTTCTCTATAGGGCATGGCATCGGGATCGATGGGTCCATCGCATATTATACCTGTATCTAGGTACAATACTATATTGGATGAGATCACATATTATTAGGGTGTCATTAGGGAATATCCATAGATCCAATGATATTCTGAGATGCTAGCTCAGTAGAGATATGTGTCATGTGCCACTGCCTCTAGTTCTTGGAGACAACGATGGTCAGAGGGTGGAGATGATTGAATGTCTTCACGACCATGAACACCACCATAACCTTGAGGTTTTTTTAGTTAGTTGAGTTGTATATATATACCAGCCTGTGTGTCATTGATGTGAGATTTACATACATTTTGAGAGAGACACACATATATATTGTACTATATCAAATATTTTTGATGTATACCTTCATTTGAAAGTTATATATATATATATATATATATATATATATATATATGAGATGTTTGAGATATTGACATGTTATGGATGTGACTGTGTGTTAGTTGTTTTGGTTATGTTAGTGTTTTGAGCATTTCCCATATGTTAGATGGTACATGCTTGAAATGATGAGCGTATGATGATGCTATAGCCTTTTCCATATTGTGTGATGGTGTATGTTGTAACATAGGTTATGTGGTTTTTCATCCTTACCAATTTTCCATATTGGTGATGGTGTATGCTAAAAATGAAATGATTTTATTTATGCTTCAGTAGGTTTCCATATTGG
The DNA here is from genome assembly GCA_037957365.1 of Torreya grandis. Lineage (NCBI taxonomy): Eukaryota > Viridiplantae > Streptophyta > Pinopsida > Cupressales > Taxaceae > Torreya > Torreya grandis. Next base: position 561,545 of record JARHVA010007728.1, on the reverse strand, counting down.
TGATGGTATATGCTTGACATAAATTGTGTTTGGTTGATAGTTTCCATGTGTATTGTTTTCCATAGAAACTAATGTGAATGGGCTATGATAATTTATATAACACAAATTGGTATTTGCATTAAATAAATCCTGATGTTATGTTAGTGGTTAGAAAAGTTTTTGGTTGTATTTTGTCAGAAACATGTGATGTTATTGATAAAATTGAGTTGAATGTTTGGTTCATAACTTTATAGTGAAAATTATGAGATGACAATATGCGAGCATATAATTTTAAGACACTGCATCCTAAAAGATAAACTGGCATGTGACGAAGGTGTGTAAGAAGTGAAAGGTGCATTGCTCTTTCATTAACAAGGACCATAATGATAGCATAGATAGGGTTTTTGCAAACAAAAGCCCCATTTATGCATTACATCATTGACCATTGGTTTTTGTTAGATAAGTACCCTAATCACTTGACATTAAGTGAGCTCAAAATCCCTTGGGTATTTTGGGGTAATAGGTGTGATTATGTGATATGTGAGGATAGCGTAACCCTTTTTAGTAGGGATAATTTTCCCCCTTTTATAGGTGACCTTGAGAATGACTATAGGCAAGTCCATGACTTAATAGTTTGTCAGTCAGTTGTTTTTTTTTTAATTTTTTTGGTAGATTGATCAATGCAGGAAGTCTACTTTGGGATGTTGTTTTGTTTTGTGGTCATGTGAAGCTGATGCAAGAAGCTTTTGAGAGGGTGCTGCATTTGTAGCAAAATTTGGGCATAGCCATCCTTCAAGGGAGTGGTTTATATTTTTCTTTGTATGTTTTGAATTTATTTGAATAGCTATCCTTTAAGGGAGTAGTCTATTAATTATAGAAATAATGCAACTATCCTTTAAGGGAGTAGTCTATATTTATAGTTTATGACCTTTTAATATTTTGTTAGGCATTTTAGTTTTATGTTTTTTTTAACTGAACTTTTAGTCATGGACTAGACTGTAGAGGTTTAGGGGTTTCCCTTTTATTAAGATAGAGCGTTAATGCTTAAAAAAGGGTTAATTAATTTTTGTAGGGAAAAAGGGTTGAAAGGAATAGGAATGAAGATGACAGGGGTTGCTCAAGGGATGAACTCAAGTTAAACATCAAGTGAATGATTACTTGGTTAATAGTAGAATGGTCATAGATGCAAGGCATTAAGGGGCTCAAGTTTTGGCTGGCCTTCGAGAGAAGATAGACGATAAGTGCTTGATCCATACTTGTGCGTTATTATATAAGGTCTAAGCTAATTAGGAGAAAACTTGCCTCATTTTCTTCTTTCCATATTGGTCATGTGTTGGTTTTCTTTAAGGATGAGATCTCTAAATTTGAAATATCACTCTTTCAGATTTTTGTTATAGGCACGCTTGATGTGATCCTGGTTAATATGAAGATGATTAAGAGCGACAAGATGACGTTTATCGAGTAAATCAAGTTGTGTTAATTGATCTTGACAAAAGTCATCATTAGAGAGGAGGTCATGCAAGGAGATGAAAAGAGAAGGTATTTCTACTTCAAGAGGCAAGATAGCCTTAGTTTCATACACTAAGGAGAAAGGTGTAGCACCCGTAGGGGTTTGGATGGTAGTGCGGTAGGCCCACAAAGTGAAGGGAATGTGAGTGTGCCAATCCCTTCTAGTGTCATTGACCACCTTCATTAAGATTATAGTTAGGATTTTGTTAGAAGCTTCTACCTATCCATTTTCTTGTGGATAGTAAGGTGAGGAGAAGCTGAGTTTGATGCCAAATGCACCGCAAAGCTTTTGGACAGTTTTTTTTTGAAAGATTTGCCATTATTGGTGATTATCTTGTGAGGTACACTAAAATGACAGATGATGTGGTGGTTAATGAAGTAGAAAATTTTGTTGGGTTTAGTGGAGATGAGGGGAACAACTTCCACCCATTTAGTCAAATATTTAGTTGTTGTGATAATAGACTAATGTCAGAGAGATGAATGAGGGTTAATCTCACCAATTAGATTTCAGCCCCATTGTGAAAAGGGCTATAAATCCTTAGCAACTTATAAAGCGTGGCTAGGGACGTGAAGTAGGTTAGCATGCTACTAATATTTGATATAACACTAAACATAGTCACTGTAGTCTAGGTGAAGAGTGGGCCAATAATAGCCCAGGTGGAAGATGCACTTTGTAACTGAGTTGCCACTAAAATGTCCTCCACAAATCCCATCATAGACTTATTTGATGGCATGAGATGTCTCAATGGTGGTTAGACATCAGAGAAAGAGGCTGTTGAAACCTCATTTGTAGAGAAGACCCCCTAGCATGATGTATCAAGTAGTACTCTTGATAAAAACCCACCATCTATTACTAGAGAGGTTAGGAGGAATGATATAATAAGTCAAGTAGTCAAGAAGTTGTTTATACCAAACATCATGTGGACTAGAGTTGATATTGCAAACAAAGTTGATGTCAATTGAGATATATGAGGGCAATGCCAAATGGTGTATTGTGACATAGATTCTCAAGGAAGCAGATGAAGATGGGATGTGTGAGGTGAGAGAGGCCATTGTGTTGGCAAACTTATTCATAGAGTGAGGAATACTTTGCAAGAGATAATGGTCAAAAGACCTTAACAATGTGTCAACACAATTTTTATATCATTGCAAAACTTTGTTTTTATAAAGATATGAATTGTTAATCTAATTAATGACTAGTTGTGAGTTTGAAGCCCAAGAAAATGGTAGTTTAAAGCCCCAAAATTAAGGCTTCATACTCAGCCATGTTATTGGTGCATTCAAAGTCAAATTTGAAGGATAGAGGCATGGGTTCACCCACATGAGGGATGAGAATTACTCCCACACCCCCACTGAGTTGACATTTAGATCCATCAAAGAACATTATAATTTGATAGGGGATGTCATCGATGGATAGCATGGAAATAGACTCATCAAGAAATTTGTAGTTAGAGGGTTGGTTATCAGGTAAAGGGGCATCTACTAGTTGGTCAATGATTGTTTGCCCCTTTATAGACTTTTGTTGAATGAATTCCAAATCAAACTCAGTGAGAAGCATGAGCCAATGAGCCATACATTGGTTTTGGTATGGCTTGGAATGAATGTATTTGAGAGGGTCAGTGTGGGTGATGATGTAAGTCTTGTGGTTGAGGAGATAGTGGCAGAGTTTGGAGGTGGCAAAGACTAATTCCAAGCAGTGTTTTTTAGTATGAGTATACTGAGTTTTGTAGTCAATAAGCATTTGGCTTATATAATAAAATGCCTGCTCATGATGTTGTTTGTCTCGATGCATGATCATGGCACCTAAGGAATGATCTATTGCTGAAATGTAAAGATAGAAGGTTTGGTCATCTTTAGGTGGAATAAGGACTAGTGGAGAGATAAGATAGTGTTTAAGAGGCTCAAAAGCCTCTTAGAAATCCTTAGTTTAATTAAAGGAGACATCCTTCTTGAGGAGGTGATGGAAAGGTTGGCATCAGTCAGATAGCTACAAGATGAAGTGAAGAATAGATTGAAGCTTCCCTTGTAGGTTACGAAGTTGTTTTAGGTTAGTTTGTGGGGGCATCTCAAGTATGGCTTGAATCTTAGCTAGATCTACCTCAATGCCATGGAGAGAAATGATGAAACCCAAAATCTTCCCTGAGAGAACCCCAAAGACGTATTTCTTGGGGTTGAGTCGAATGTTATATTGTAGTAGGTGAGTTAATATTGTTTTGAGAATGGTTAGGTGGTCATGGAAAAGTTTAGATTTCCCCAAGAGGTCATCCACATAGTCCTCCATGATTTTGTGGAGGAGATCGTGAAAGATATAAGTCATGGCACGTTGGTATGTAGCACCTACATTTTTGAGGCCAAAAGGCATGACCCTATAGTAGAATGTACCCCATGGGGTGATGAAGGTGGTTTTATGTTGATCTTCTAGGGTAATCAAGATTTGGTTATATCCTAAAAACCCATCCATGAGGGATAGCATCTCATGACCAGCCGTAAGATCAACAAGTTGGTCAATGTTTGGCAAAGGAAAGTCATCATTTGGGAAAGCTAGGTTGAGGTCGTGATAGTCAGTATAAATTCAAATTCCCCTTGTTGCTTTTGTGATAGGGACAATGTTTGACACCCATTATAGATAATCAATGGGTTGGATAAATGAAACAAAGAGAAGACATTGAAGCTACTCTTTGACAAGGAGTGCGATGTAAGCATGCATCCTATGAAGTTTTTGCCTGATAGGCTTAGCTTTGCAGTTGGTGATGATGTTATGGATGACAATGTTGGGGTCAATACTGGGCATATTGTTATAGGACCAAGCAAAGGCTTTGCTATGATCTGTAAGGAATGTGGTATAGTCAATTTATTCCTAGGCATCTAAAGATTGACCAATCTTTAAAATGTGAGGAACATGAGAAGATGGGAAATTAATGTCAATAATTGATTCATTTAACATAACCTCTATTTCTAAAGGGAGTGATCATTATATGAGGGATTAATCCACACCCATGTAGGTGAGTATGGCATCATTGTCCATGCATTGGACAGTGTTGATGATAGAAGATTCATCATCTATCATGTCTAGATAAATGAGAGGAAGAGACCTTGATGCCTCACCTAGTTAATAGGTCAGGCATTCCAAGTGAATGGCATTTATGAAAAAAAACTAGGAGGGATGGAAACCACCGACTCTATAGGTGAGGGTGGGGGACTAGGTGAGGTTGGAGGAGAATGCTCTACGACAGTTTTATGGTGAGGGATCTTAGAGGGTTTTGTAGGTTCTTCAAAACCCACGCCATGTCATTTCTTGGAATTTTTGATGGCCTCATCATTTGGAGGCTCAATGGGCTTGTGGGGACCTTGTTCATAGTGCCCAAAGCCAAAACCCTTCCACACACACTTATGAAGATAGGTGTGAGAAAATCTAGGGTTTCTAAGGAAGGAGAAATTGCAAGTGAATAGTCAGGGTGATGAGAGAGGATTTCCAATAGTAGGAGCCCGATCTAGCCCTCCATAGGTGAGATTAGTTTGGAGATCAGGAGGACTATATGGGATGACCATTCTGATGTGATGGTCATAGTTAGGGTGGTGATGAATTTTTCCATATTCCTGTAGAGTTTGGAACATGTCAAGGGTAAGAAAATGATACTCCCCAAGTGAAAGGCATTGGAAGGTATCTTCCATAAGATCTTTTGTCATCACTGGAGGAGTAGGTGTAGGTGTGACCGGTGTCTGCGATGTTGTCAAGGCTTCCATGGGTGGAGGTGGTTTTTGGGTGGATGTTTTCAAAGGGATGAAAACATCATTAGGTCAGTAGGTCATGTTTCATGTTTTAAAGGGGGAAGGGTCAGTAGGAATGACATGAACCTGCCCCTCATGTTCAAACTTGACACAACGATGCAACGTGGAAGGGACACAAGTCATGGAATGTATCCAAGGTCATCCCAACATGTTATATTAGAACTCCCCCTTGATGATATAGAAGAGTTCCAAAATTGTACATGGGAAAACATGAACATGCAAGACCACAGTGCCAATGATAGTGGTAGTGGCATCATTGAAAGAATGAAGAATTGTGTTAGTTTTTGACATGCAGTTCTTTGGAAGGGCTAGTTGATCTAATGCATGGGTAGAAATGATGTTGATGCTAGCACCTCCATCAATCATAACCCACTTAACATGAGTTTGATCAATGTAAGCCATGATAAAGAGGGTGGCATCCTGATCTTTTAGGTTGGAGGTAGGAATCTCAGAATCACTGAAGGTGATGGAAGCAATGATGGGTAACATTTTGACTAAAGTAACCAATGGTTGGGGGTCTTCAGGTTAGACCTACACTACCTGTAAAGATTTTATCAAGGACTAGCGATGTTGTAGAGAGATTTGTATTAGGTCATACAAAGACATATTCACAGGGGTTTGATGAAGTTGTTTCTATTAAGTTATGGAGCTAAAAGCTTCACTGTTATGCAAATGTGGAGGTTGATGGGCTTAGCCAGTAATTGGCATCGATAGTATCACCAACATCAGTCAGGTGTGGATCAAATCTGACCAACATCAGTCAGGGATCAGCTAACATCAGTCATATGCAGACCAATAGTGATCGATGTTAGTCACCTGTGTGTGTGCATTTGCATGTGTTTCCATAATTAGATTTGTTCTAATTCTAGGAGGATAGAGTGTTTACATGTAAAGACTAATTTTAGTCTTGAGTCTATGTTTCTAATTATTGTATTCCTTGGATCCTATTTAAGAGACCCATGGGGCAGTATTGTAATTAAGAAAGCAAGTAAGCAAGGTCAATTAGATCTACAAGGTGCAAGATCAAGAAGATCAGTTGAAGTAAGGGAATAACAACTCAGTTATTGAGTTGATTGTAATTGATTGAGAGAGAGAACTCTTGAGAGAAATATTGTACACCTAAGAGGTGTGGGAAGAGTGAGATTTCCTCATTGTATTCTGGAAGAGTTTAATACAAGATTGGTTGTTTCTTGTATCTCCTATTATTTGTTGTTTCTAATTTCTAGTTACTTATTACTTTTGGTTCAATTCCATGTTTAGTTGCTTATACAAAAGTAATCAATTGTACTCCAAGTTCCTAATAGTTGGTATCAAAGTTAGGTTCACTAACAAGTGGTAGAGTGGGTTAGTGTTTGTTGATTACAGGTTCACTCACAGGGGTTTTTGATTGAGTGGGAGCAAAGCAATGTCAATAGAAAGTAAACTAGGAATGGAGAAATTCAATGGAAAGAATTATCAATTATGGAGGATGCAAATAGAAGATTATCTGTATCAAAAAGATCTATTTTTACCATTAGGTGGGGTTTCAAGTAAGCCCACAGATAAGCAAGATGAAGAATGGAATGTTCTTGATAGAAAAGCTCTTGGATCTATAAGGTTGAGCCTAGCATCTTCTATGATTTCTAATTTATCATAGATAAAGACAATGGTAGAGTTAATGGATACTCTAGAAAAATTATATGAAAAACCCTCAGCTTTGAATAAGGTATATCTTATGAAGCAATTATTTAGTTTACAAATGTAGGAAGGTGGATCTGTATATAGTCATCTTAATGATTTTCATGAAATTGTAAATCAGTTAAATTTAGTCAAAATAGTTTTTGATGATGAAATTAAGGCTCTCTTAATCTTATGCTCTTTACCTAAAAGCTGGCATAGCTTGGTGATGGTAGTTAGCAATACTACATCTGCTTCAAATATCTTGAAAGTTGATGATGTTTTTAGTGTAATCTTGAATGAAGAAATTCACAGGAAAAGCACAGGGGAAACATCAGGTAATGCTTTAACTATTGAAACTAGGGGAAGGCAAAGAGAGAAGGGAAAACAAATGAAATCAAGGTCAAAGATGGGAAGGAGATCCAAATCTAGAAATGGAGGTATAATCTGCTAGAATTGTGGAAAGAAAGGGCGTGCAAAGAAAGACTGTTGGTTGAAGGATAACAAAGAAAATCAGTAAGAAGGTAATAAGGAAGAAAATGTTGCAGGTATTGTTACACAAGATGCTCTTATATTTTCTTTGGATAGTCAAATAGAATCATGGGTTTTATATTCTAGTGCTTCTTTCCATGCAACCCAAAATAGAGAATTTTTCAATGATTATGTCCATGGAGATTCTGGAAAAGTTTATTTAGGGGATGGTGAGCCTTGTCAAATTGTTGGAAAAGGAAAAGTGTAGCTGAAATTGTAGAATGGCAACACATGGGTGTTGAAAGATGTCATGCATGTACCCATCTTGAAGAGGAATCTGATTTCTACAGGAAATTTGGGTGATGAGGGTTGCACAGTAACTCTCACAGTAGAATCTTGGAAAGTTTCTAAGGGTGCACTTGTATTAACAAGAGGTAAGAGAGTAGGTACACTTTATCTATCTACTTGTGTTACTAATTATTCTCCTTCTATTTTATCTACTTCAGATGTAGATGCAAAGATGTGGCACTATAGGCTTGGTCACATGAGTGAGACGGGAATGAATGTTCTTAAGTCAAAAGGTAATCTTTCAGATTTGAAAAGCATAGATCTAGATTTCTGTGAGCACTGTATTTTTGGAAAAAATAAGAAAGTGAGGTTTCTCAAGACTGGGTCAATAAAGGAGCACAAGTTGGAGCTTGTTCACACAGACATGTGGGGACCAGCTCAGGTAGCTTCTATTAGAGGATCATAGTATTATGTTTCTTTCATTAATGATGCTATAAGAAAGGTATGGGTTTATTACATAAAGAGGAAATCTGATGTTTTTAACACATTTAAGAAATGAAAAGCTTTGGTTGAGAATGAAATAGGTTTGAGATTGAAGTGCCTTAGATCTGACAATGGTGGTGAGTACTACAACAATAAATTTAATAGTTACTATTTTATGAGTGGAATATGTAGGGAAAGGATGGTTCCAAGAACACCTTAGAAAAATTGAGTTGATGAAAGGATGATTAGAACAATAATGGAGCATGCATGGAGTATGAGGTTGCATGCTGGTTTGCACTTAAAGTTTTGGGCAGAAGCTGTAGATACTATGGTTTACCTGATTAATAGAGGACCTTCTACTACTCTAGATGGTAGAATTCTAGAAGAGGCTTGGATAGGTAAAAAGGTAGATCTTTCATTTCTCAGAGTTTTTGGTTCTAAAGCTTTTGTGCATGTTGATAAAGAAAATAGAAAGAAGTTGGATGCTAAATCTATACGGTGCACTTTCATTGGTTATGGCTTTGGAGATTTTGCATTCTGGTTGTGGAATTTAGAAACTAACAAAATTATTAGAAGCCGTGATGTATTTTTCAATGAGAAGGTGATGTACAGTGATTAGCTCAAGAGGCTAAACAATTTTGAGCAGGGCAATCTTGATTTGGATGAGGTAATGATCAAAAATGAGCTCATGGGTAAAAATCATCACTCATAGGAAAACACAAAGATTGACATTGGTCAGGTAACCAAAATCGGTAGTCAAGTAGGAACTGATATCAGTCAAATAGTAACTGATGTCGATTAGGTCAGTCAAGTCGGTCAGGTGGAACTGACGTCAGTCAAGTGCAGACTGAGAGTTTCTCGGGATCGGTCATTGACAGAGAATTTGGGTAGACATCAAGCTGTAAATGAGTCTCAAATGCCCATAAGGAGGAATGAAAGGGTAAGTAAACCTCCAATTCATTATTCCCCTTCTTTATACTATGTGTTGCTCATTGATGGTGGAGAATTAGAAAGTTTTGATGAGGCAATACAAGTAGAATCTAGGAAACAGTGGGAGCATGGCATGAATGAGGAAATTGATTCCTTGGAAAAGAACTAAACATGGGATTTGGTTGAGTTTCCAGCCAAAAAGAAAGCACTAAAAAACAAATTGGTATATAGGTTAAAAGAAGGAGAGAATGGACAAATGAGACATAAGGCCAGGTTGGTAGTAAAGGGATTTGCACAAAAACTAGGTATTGACTTTCATGAAATATTTTCTCCTGTAGTAAAGATGACTTCTATTTAAACTATATCGTCTTTAGCTGCTATTGAATATTTTCATCTTGAGCATCTTGATGTTAAGACAACATTTCTTCATGGAGATTTGGATGAAGAGATATATATGGATCAGCTGGAAGGTTTTGAGGTTAAAGGTAAGGAGAAACTTGTGTGCAGGTTGAAGAAAAGCTTATATGGTCTTAAGCAAGCTCCAAGATAGTGGTATTTAAGGTTTGACAGGTTTATGACAGAGCATGGCTTTAGTAAATGTCAATCTGACCATTGTGTTTATTTTACCAAATTAGATAATGGTAGTTATATTATCCTATTGTTGTATGTAGATGATATGCTTGTTGAAGGTTCGCACATGCAGGTAATTACTGAGCTAAAGGTAAAATTAGCTCACACATTTGACATGAAGGATTTAGGAGCAGCAAAGAAAATCCTTGGCATGAGTATTAAGAGAGATAGAAAAAATCACAGGCTGATTTTGTCTCAAGAGGATTATGTGAATAAGGTGTTGGAGAAATTCTATATGCAGGATGCAAAACTGGTAAGCACACCTATGGCTGGACACTTCAAGTTGAACAAATAAAAGTGTCCTAAATCACATGATGAGGTTGAGTACATGAGCAAAGTTCCATATGCTTTAGCAATTGGGAGCTTAATGTATGCAATGGTATGTACTAGACCTGATATTGCCCAAGCAGTGGGAGTTGTCAGCAAGTTTATGGCCAATTTAGGAAAGGAACACTAGAAAGCAGTTTAGTGGATTCTCAGATATCTGAGAGGGACCAGTAGTAGGTATTTATGCTATGCAAGGTCAAACACTTATCTACATGGGTATGTAGATTCGAATATGGCAGGTGACTTAGATGGCAAGAGAATCACCACAGGATATGTGTTCACTATTGGTGGAATGGCAGTTAGCTAGATTTCAAAGTTGTAGAAGGTTGTTGCCTTGTCTACTATAGAGGTAGAATACATTGCAGTCATAGAGGCTAGCAAGGAAATGATATGGATGACATGGTTCATGGAAGAGTTGGGAAAGGAGCAAGAGAGTTACAGATTATACAGTGATAGTCAAAGTGCAATTCATTTGGCAAAGAATTCAGCCTTTCATTCAAGAACCAAACATATATAGCTTAGGTACCACTTCATTCGACAGGTATTGAAGGATAGACAGTTGAAGCTGAAAAAGATCCATATGGATAAGAACCCTATAGATATGTTAACAAAGCTGGTAACAAAGGAGAAGTTGAATCTTCATTCAAATTATGTTGGTCTTCAAGATTGAACTTGAAGATGGAGAAACAAGCTAGAGAAAAAAGATAGAGGATGTTGCTGTATAGGTACAGGTGCAACTATTTATCTCCAAGTGGGAGATTGTTAAGTTATGGAGATAAAAGCTTCACTGTTATGTAAATGTGGAGGTTGTTGGGCTTAGCCAGTAACTAGGATTGGTAGTATCACTGACATCAGTTAGGTGTGGATCAGATCTGATTGACATTAATTAGGGATCGACCAACGTCGGTCATATGTAGACCAACAATGACCAGCATCGGTTCCCTATGTGTGTGCATTTGCATGCATTTACAGAATTAGATTTGTTCTAATTTTAGGAGGATAGAGTGTTTGCATGTAAAGACTAATTTTAGTCTTGAGTCTGTGTTTCTAATTATTGTATGCCTTGGATCCTATTTAAGAGACCCATGGGGCAGTATTGTAATTAAGCAACCAAGTAAGGAAGGTCAATTAGATCTGCAAGGTGCAAGATCAAGAAGATCAGCTGAAGCAAGGGAATAACTTGGTTATTGAGTTAATTTTAATTGATTGAGAGAGAGAACTCTTGAGAGAAATACTGTATACCCAAGAGGTGTAGGAGGAGTGAGATTTCTTCATTGTATTCTAGAAGAGTTTAATATAAGATTGGTTGTTTCTTGTATCTCCTATTATTTTTTGTTTCTGATTTCTAGTTACTTATTACTTTTGGTTCAATTTGTGTTTAGTTACTTATACAAAAGTAATCAATTGTACTCCAAGTTCCTAAAAATTTCACCATGGAGTCACGAATTGCCTCTAAAGATGTTGGTTGAGATGTGCCCAAGATATAAATCTTGGGTTTTGGTGGTGGAGAGGGCTTGGTGAATGGATATGTCCAAGGGGTAGAAACCTACTCTTTTCCTTTATCCTTTAGGGTTTGGGAGTGTGTGGCCACATTAATAGTGTTGATTTCAAATAAAGGGGGAGAAGGTGGTAGATGGAACATAATCTTGTGTTGGGATCCTGATTCAAGTGAGGAGGTTTGGGAGGCATGGGATGGTGTTGTTAGTTTATCAAAAAGGTGGTCAAGAGAATCCTCAATGACAAGGGTGTCCTTTTCTAGGTGTTGGTGAATTATAACCTTAAGAGTGTAGCAACTCTCAGTATCATGCCTAGGTGTGTGATGATACAAGTAGATTTGAGTGTCATCGAACCAAGATGGTTTTGATCTTAGAGGTCGATATGGCTTAATGGGTGGGAGAACGATGCTAGAAGACTGCAACAATTGGTGTAACAATGAAGCATAGGAATCCACTAATGGGTTAAGGGTTGAAAAATTTTGTTTAGGAATTGTAGGGGGAATTTTTCATACCACCTTTTTAGTTGGTGGTGTGGCCACATGCATAGATGGCACTTTCTTGATGAGAGGTGTCAAATATCTTAGAGGGAATATGTTTTTGATGGGTAGAGGGAGTAATGGAGGTAGTTTGTCTTTGTAAGGTGTTGGAATAGGGAGCACTCCTGTTAAAGTGGAAGGATGTGGACCCAAGATAGAGGGCAATGGTGAAGGTGGGGGAGGAGTAGACCGACATGGTTTAGCATCCTCTTTTAGTATAGTGAAAGGACCACTACTATGTAGGATGAGGTTTAAATCTAACTTCACTTATGGGTGAGTCAGGGTTGATACAGGGCAAACACCGAGAGATTTAATCTATCTTAGCATGGTGGATGCCTGTGAGGGTTTGGATTTAGATGTGGAAGGATGAGCTTCTAATGATTTAGAAGTGGAAACCCAATCCTTGTTAGAGAATTTGGGGTAAATCATCATGGAAGGGTTGGAAGTATAAGGTGAAGTGAGATGTGTAGGATATGGAGCCTTAATTCACTCCCATAATGCCTCATACTCTAGGTTCCTAGAATGGAGGAATCCTAAGTTTTCTACCAATTGAGAGAAGGGTTTAGATGACATGGCACGAGGCCTTACAGTCAGTCCTTTAGAGGATTTGGGTGATTGTGAGAGTGGAAATATGTTGGATGTAGTGATCATGGGCCAAAGGCAAGAGAGAACCATCACCAGATCTTCCTTGACTGAAGTGGGTGAGGTGGTGAGTTCTTCTCTCGGTGGATAAGGGATTGGATAATTTGGCTCTTCAAGTGGATAGAGTGTAGGGATGATCATGCCTTCCATGTGTGGTTTAGGAGCATGGAAAGTATGATCCTCCATTGGTAATATGAAGGATAAGGGAGGGGCCATTAGCATTGGTACCATAAAAGCATCCTCCAATATGGGAGAGGTCAAAGTAGACTCTCCTATGTGTGAAAGGGGGGTGGATGGAGGACTATCCTCCATCGGTGGAGGAAAAATAGGAGAGGAAGGCTCCTCTAAAGGGTGAAGGAGAGGGATGATGGCCTCTTCTATATGAGGGCATGGGGTAAATTCTTCCAATGGTAGAAGAAGAGGGAAGGTGCGGGCAAGAGGAATAGGTAATACAGGATCCTCATAAGGTAGAAGGATGGGTAGGGGAAGTGCTTGAAGTCATGGGGGTGATACAAGTGAAACAAGTTTATCCACACGAGGAAGAGGGCAAGGAAAATGGAGTTCTTCATTACGTGAGGGTGGTATGGGTAAAATAGGCTCTTCTACCCATGGTGGATAAGTGGGTTGACCAACCTCTTTAGATTATGGGAGAGGTTGGATAGGAATGAAAGGAAAGACCATGTCAACTATGCATATGTTGCATTCTTGAGGGTCATCGACCATGGTCTAAACATTATTTTGACTTGGGGGATGGTTAGGAAATAGTTGCCTAAAGATATCCATGTTTTGGTTGGCTGGTGTATTAGGGCTATCCAAAATAAGGCCCCCTTTGTCTAACATGTCTTGTATAATGTTTTTTAGGGTCTTGCAATTATTTGTGTCATGACGCTTGACATGATGATAGTTACAAAAGTCATTTTCCCTATACCATGCAGGGATGGCTCATGAGGGGTCAAATTGGATAGGAGGTCAGATTTGAGGGAGGTTGAGAACTCCCTGATTCACTAATTTATCCAATATGGAAGCATATGATTCTCTTATTAGAGTGTATCGTCGCTGTTCATACTGTTGTTGGAATTATCTAGTGATGTTTTACAAAGTGGAGATCTCAAATTGGTTGGTTGTGGTAGAAGATGGTGACCTAAGGACCATAACATTCATTGATCCCTTAGACTTGGGGTGGGAAGAAGAAGATTTGGAAGAAGAAGGGTCGTTGGTTTTTACATTGGTATTTTTGCTACGTAATTTGACCCTATCTTCTTCGATTTCATGGAGTTCAAGCTTTTGGGCCATATTAAAAGCTTCATCGAATGTGTGAAAATTTTGGACCCGTAGAGTGGATGAGATGTGCTTGGCACATGCTCTTGAAAAGAGCTCAATGAGCTCAAGTTGAGGTAGTGACAAGGAGAGTTGGTTGATCAAACCTCTCTAATGGGTGACGAAGTCTGCTATTGACTCATCCTCAAATTGTCTAATGGAATAAAGGTTATTGATATAGACCTTCTTGGTAATATTGATTGAGAAATGATAGAGGAATAGCTGAGTGAGTTGAATGAAGGTGAAGAAAGAATTACTGGTAATGGAGTTGTACCAGTCAAGGGTGGCACCAAAAAGTGACATAGGGAATGTACGAAGTAATAACACATCATCGTGTGCTATGAGGTAGCAAGTATGTCTAAACACTCGTAGATGTTGTTGTGAGTCCTATTTACTCTGAAAGCAAGTAAATTTTGGGAGTTCCCACTAACTAGGGTATGGTTGAATAGGAACTGAAGGGTGGATAGGTTCATTGTAGATTTGTTCGTATGAAAGAACACTCCTCAAACTTGAAACAAATGTCTCAAGGTTGGACATCTTATCCATCAACATCTTAATTAGATTGGTAGATGGATTGGCATGAGGGGCATCACCTAAGTTATAGGGTACTTGGAAGGTGTTGTAAGGGGCGTATGACATACTTGGTTGCATTTGTGTAGGTGCAGCATATTGATAGTTCATCATAGGGGCCGATGTCGAGGCCATGGGGGCTTGTGCCATGAAGTTGGAGGGCACAACTTGACTAGATGCCACCAAGGGTGGTTGAATGGCAATGACACTAGTTAAAGGATAAGTGGTCACTCTTATGTTTATAAGCACAATAGTGGATGGGATAGAGACAATCAAGTTATGGAAAGGTGTTGAACTTGGTTGAATTGTTTGTATTTGAGGGGGTACAGAAACCCTGATGGAGGTAGGGCAAGAAAGGATAGAAGGGGAGGCCAAATCTTGAACATTGGCCATGGCTGGGTTATTGGTCAAGGCAGTGGCTTGAGTAACCATAGGTTGGGTAGTGGATGTTGTTGATATCATTACTGTTTCAACCAAAGAAGTTGGCATCCCATAAATAGGGTTACCCAAAGGATCTCACGCTTGGCTTCTAGCGAGATAATGTTGGAGAGCCTTGACATTGTGATCAAGGAATCTCTCAAAATCTTGATCCCCTTCAGGAATAATAGGAGGTTGATCAAGGGTAGGTTGAATAGGAGTATGCTCAGTGTCTGAAGTATAATCCATTAGATGACTTGGCATGAAGGGTGAAGGTGGGAGTGGTTATTGACTTGCGTGGTCAACAAGGAATTTGGCTTTACTATGTGTTAGGACCATCCAAGGTGAAATGGGTTCAGGTTTCAAAAAACTATGTTTTAGTTTCAAAAAACCAAAATTTGTGTTAAATAGCAAGAAATTTGGGTTTTAAACTTTTTGTTTGATTTTTTTTTTAATTTATTGATAGTGACCAATGTTGGTTGTTTAACTAATATTGGTTAGAAAATGTTGCTGATGTCGATCAATTAACTAATGTCAGTGAAGCTTTGGTTTCCGATGTTAGTGGAGAAACCTATGTCAGTTTCTGTGTAATTCTAAAAACATAGAATGATAGTTTTTGAAAGAAGAAGATATTATAAGTTGTTTTGGACTTCAGAATGGTACGACCTTACCAGCTCAAACACTCAGATAAAAATAGCAGAATAGATGATTAGGCAAGCAACCTCTAAAACATTAGATTCCTAAGAATGAATTTTAAAGTCATTGTGGCTTATGCCTTAAGAGAATGTGTTGGGAGTTGGGCTTGTAGAATAGGTCTTAGAGAGGAAGTCTATGGCTGGTTTTAGGTTGTGTTATGGTGCTCAAAGATATTTGTGTTAGGGTCAGTATGTGGCCTGGTGTTGGGGTTTGCTCCCTTCACTTCATGAACCCAGATCTGAGCTAGGCCACTTAGCCAAAATATACCTTCCCTATAGTTTATACTCTGCCATAAAATAGAGTGGGTCCTCTTCCTGGTGTTGAAATCCAAGTAGGATCACCGGGTGGGGTAAGGTATCTGCTAGGTGATGAAATCCTAGACCAGCCTTGTCTCAAGTAAGTTTATGTGTTTGATTTGAAGTGATTATGGTTTGGTTGTGTCACATTTGTGCACTACAATTCATTCATAATGCTTTAATTACTAAGTGAGATAAGTATGCATCCAAGCAAGAATGAAATGTAGTAGTTTTTAACCCAAATTGAAATATGTTATTTAAATGCAAAAAAATGGAGAAGAGGTAAAGAGTATGAGTTTTTCACTACTCTATGATGCATGCAAGAAGTAACAAGAAGAAAAAGAGATGTTCTTTTTAACCTCTACTAATGATTTCCTTTTGAAATAAAAAGATAGAAGAGGGGATGCAAGAAGTGAATATTTTTCTAATGCATCTACTTGAAAATTTGATTTTTAAAAGAAGAAGAATGAACCCAAGGAAAACTCCAAGGGTCACACCAGGTGTGCTAGAGTGTTTCTCTAAATTTTCACTAATTATATTCAAATGAGAAATAAACTAAAGTTAAGATGTTATGGGTTTGATGTTACCTAGATTTAGTGTGCATCGTATCCAAGCCTTATGGGAGCTCCTCTTTGGCTATGGAGGAAACACCTACAGTAAGAATGAAAATTAAACAAGAAATATGTTAGAAGAGGATATGGTGGACTACCAAGCTACGTGCTTGGTCCCATAAATGTGAAGCTCTTTGAGGGATGATAGTCCACTATTTAAAGATAAAACTATTGTAAAGGAATAAATGATAAATGACTAAAGAAATAGAAAATTAGATGGTGTGTACCTATTCCTTGTAGTCTGTGTATCTCAAAATTCTATAGAAGGCTAACTGAAGGTTTTGTCTAGTCTAGATGGGTTGTTTGGATGGCTTTCTGGTTTGATAGTTTAGAACACAGTCACTGACATTGATGGGTCTACCGAGGTTGGTCAGGTAAATGGTGCTAATGTTGGTTAGGTTGCTGATGTCGGTTGGGGTTATCAGCCTTGGACAGCTTTTAGAATATTTTTGGGATAGGCAGAGGGGTTTTTGGAAGTTCAGAGGTTGGTTCAGGGTTACAGGAAGGTGAATGAGGTCTGAGGAAGGGTATAGGTGGAGGATTGGTGTGAAAAGGGGGTAAAAACAAGGGGAAGGCCTTTCAGCACCTCCACAGAAGAAGTCAAGCCTTTTGACAGTATTTAGAAATATCAATGAAAACTAATTAACAATATATTCTAAAATACTGAAATGAAAAATAGAGTACTTAGCTTTATAGGGTGAAGAATTAGAGGTGTCAGAATAATGATTCCCATTATGGCTGATGTGACCAGTGTTGTGAGCCAATGAAGCGTACATGGATTTCTTCAATTTAGTAGCTTGAGGTCCTTATACAATCTTTCAATCTAGTCTCTGGAATGATTTGTGTAGAGCTTCAGTAGCTAGGAGAATGATAGTCGAGTTCTGGTGCTTGAAATCTCAGAGTGTGCATGCGAATGTGTGAAAAGGTAGGGGGCTAGCTCAATGTTAGATCTTGGCTTATGTAACCGATGTTGGTGATCTCACTAGCGTCAGCATAGAACTACCGATGTCGACCATGGGTTGACCGATGTTGGGGGAGAGAGAATAGGTAAATGGGCTATTTTTAGCTCTTTACCCATTTCTCTACCTGCCAAGTGCCTTTTTCATTGGAGAATGGTTAAAACAAGGGCTTATGAGTCATGGGAGTTGATTAGGAGTTAATATGGAGTGAGAATAGGTCATGGGTAGTTAGGATTTGGAGGACCTAGTCTCAAGCTGATTCATAGGCTAAAAAATGGTCTTAGGGTGAGGTGTCTAGGTGAGGTGTCCAAGGTGAGGTAATTAATTTAAAATAAGTAGTTTTTAAATTAATAAGGTGTGCAAGTGCGGGTTAGGAGTGTTAACATTTAGAAGGCGACCAAGGGGGGATTGACATGATATTGGTGTCTACATGACCTTTACTTTGACATCATGATGTAAGTATATGAAGTACTCCTCTGTTGGGCATGATAGTAGGTTATTCAACTCTCCCATGACCATTACTAGGAAAATTATGTCAATAATAAGCCTTGCACATATGAAACTCATGACTTATGTTAAAAATACTAAAGTGATTATATCTCATCATTTTAATATCTAGTAATAAAAATGATATCAAATGATTCATAATCTAGGGTTGTATAAACATTAAAAAGTTAAATAGAACTTAGAATATTGTATTTGTGTGGGGTAGACACTTTATGTTATTAAGTACCCTTACAAATGATAAATAAAGAAAATAAAGGGCCATTGGAAATACAAATTAATAGTTTGATTAGTTTCAAGTAGTAGTTGGCCTCCACATTTGAGAATGTCCTTTAGTGATGTAATGAAATGTTTACCTTGGGTACATACGTAGGGTGGCACTCAGGTAATTCAAGATGATGTTATAGTGGTCCATTAAATTTATAAATCTCATTGAATGAGAAAAATAGTCCAATAATGATGATGATGTCATTTTTAAGGGGGGAAGAATGTAAGGACCCTTACGAGAAAATAATGTGACTATAATAAACCAATGATTATACTTATTTCATAGTGCTAACTATGAATGTAAGAGGATTATGTACATTGTAAATGATGGTTTACAATGCTTAAAATATTACCTTAGGATGTAAATGATATTACATATACATTAAAGTGCCATATTAAGATCAATTCATGACACTATGAATTCCTTAGCAAGCTAATTATGTTAGTTTAAGAAAAGATCTACCATGATATAATTGTCAACATCAGATATTAGGATAGTAGAATTCATGGGCATAATAAGTATGAAGGAAAAGGTCATTACCAATGAAGGGTAAATGACTATGCCAAACATTATTGTATCATGTGGATGACACCTCTTCCCATATCTTATCCAAATCTTAACTGATCCAAGCTGAATGCCTTATATACCATTTGGCATTTCCTTTAAAACTTAGCATGTTGTAGTGGTGGTAATAATAGATTGCATTGATCAAATCACCTTTTTGATTATCATATTTAATGTATGAGATGAAGTAGACCAACATATAAATGATTTAGTGGTAGCTTGTTAGACCATCCATTAATTAGATGCTACCTTAAACCAATGGGAATCATTAGGGTTGATCTTAGAATCAACTGTAGGACTCTTTCTAAGCCACCATGCACCACTATTGATTGATAAAATATATCCCATTATGAAGGCATGAGATGGCCAATAGGAGTGGTTGGTCAATCCAATGAAAGAATATACACTTTTCACATTTTAATTGGGTTGTAAGTGGGAAAGAATACCTATTTGAGGAGGGAATATCTCTGAAAAAAGAGTTTAGGACATTTGGAATTTTTGGCCACTATGGGAATAAAAAGGAATAAGATAAGAGAAATAATAAGAGATCCTATATACGGAGAAACTCAACTAGTATAAACCTTAAAAAACATTCCATAGAAGGTCTTGGATTATTATGTAGGTATCTTATTGACCGTAATATCTTGTTGTTTGACTACATGAGTTTGTGTGATTCTTGATTGATTATTGTGTCGAGATAAGTAAGGCCACTTAGATTACTTTTTCTCTTTGATTATTTTATTATAGTTTTGCTTGGGTCATCCCATAGAAATATTACCCTTGTGTGGGATTTTGGAGTTGAGATATTCCTCCATGATAGTTTTAACTTTTATATTTTTACTTAACTAGATATTATGTTTTAGTCATGTAACACTTATGATGCCTTAAAAGGTCACATTCCTTACAATGGAGGAAATGCTAGCTATCCCATGTTGGACATGATGGTACGTTTACCATGTCCTCTCGTGATTTATTATATAAAATATCTTAGTGGATATAAGCATGAAGGGTCCTATCCTTGTGATCCTTATGTTTTGTCTTTTTTTATTTTACTTGTTGAAAATATATTTAAGGTTGGTAATCCTCTTGACTTAGAGATTCTTGGATTATCACCTTATGAGGAGCTATCTCCTTGATCCCATGACATCTTGACTTATATTTTCCTTTATTTTTAACTTGCACAATGATGTGAAAATTCATAGATCTGTGAGTCTCACTCAGAGGTGCCTAGAGTAGTCTCTTGATGATGGAAAAAGGTTGGGAGGTGAGCCCACCATTTGTTGGTCAAAGTTGTACTTGGAGTAAAGAGGAGTTCATCTTAAATTATAGTTGACTCATGTTTTGTTGATTTATATAATTAGATAGAAGATAAGGATTAATTATTCCTAGCTAAATTTATTATATTTATGTATTAATGATTGATTTTGGTATAAGTGTGAGCCATTATTATAATTAAGCTACCATCTAAATGTTCTGGTTATTACTGTAGAGAACTATTTCATAGTCTCTTTAGTATATACGATTAATAGACCCCTTTGTGATGGATCCTTGTTGAAAATGTAATATTTGTGGAGGCTTGTATATTCATGACTGAGTTTGGCCAAGTTAATGGCCTTAATACATATATTATATCTTTAGTTGAATATTATATGGTTGTTTTGTGCATTATATCTTGAGCTATTTTTATACCTCATGTTTAGATAATTCAATGTGAAAGACACATTTGAGTATGAAGGAAATTAAGTAGTATACCTATGTGTTTGATAATAAAAATAACTTGTGTTAAGCTCATATGAATCTTATTATGTAAACCCATTTATGAAATGGCTTAGGCTCAACTAATATAAATCAGGTGGGCTAACCCTTACTAAGGTTTAATTTAAGTAAGATAAAATATTAAACAATATTAGAAAGAGTGTTATTGAGAACCTCAATAGGCCATGAATGTAGACCTCCCTAGAGGGAATTTGTCAAGTAGGGAGTAATTTTTAAGCCTATACGGATCTTTTAATAAAATGGTGAATATGTATTATTGGTCAAAACTTCTACATAATTAGCTTAAGAAGTGAGCTTTATGTATATGTATTATTTTAAAAATTTATATCATAAAATAAGTTTATCCATAAATGAGTGGACCTAAATTAAATGTTTGAGTGATTGTTAGGAAGAGTAAATGAATAATAACACTATTTAGTTTGAGGATTGGTATTATTCTAGTTTGAGATTAATTATTATTTATCAAGGTTTTGGATGTCCAATATCGAAATCTATATCTTTAAACCTTAGTAAATCCCTAGATTAATATTAATATTTTTTATTTAATGGACAAGGTCACCATATTAATGGTATAATATTTAACTTCTAATGAGTATATGAGTCAAGTTTCAGGTTGAGCTTGCCTAATGTTTCTTAGATATTTGACCAAACTAATGATAATATTGGTTATTTTCAAGAGATCAATTAAACCTTGACATCTATTTTTTAATTCATTTATTGACTCAAACTTAATTTACTATTTGATCAACTTCATAATTAGCATAAGATGTTTTCTTCACTTAACTTTATGGATATAGACTTGAAGGGTCCTATATTTGTGATCCTCTAATGATTGATTATATAAAGTATCTTAGTGGATATAAGCCTAAAGGGTTCTATCCTTGTGATCCTTATGTTTTTTCTTTTGTTGATTTTACTTGTTGAAAATATATTCGAGGTTGGTAATCCTCTTGACTTCGAGACTCTTGGATTATGACCTTGTGAGGAGCTATCTCCTTAATCCCAAGACATCTTGACTTATATTTTCCTTTATTTAACTTGCACCATGATGTGACCATTCATGGATCTAGGAGTCTCACTCAGAGGTGCCTAGAGTAGTCTCTTGATGATGGAAAAAGGTTGGGATGTGAGCCCACCTTTTGTTGGTCAAATTTGCACTTGGAGTAAAAAGGAGCTCATCTTTAGTTGTAGTTTACTCATGTTTTGTTGATTTATATAATTAGATAGAAGATAAAGATTCATTATTCCCAACTAATTTATTATATTTATGTATTAATGATTTATTTTGGTGTAAGTGTGAGCCATTATTATCATTAAGCTACCATATAAATATTTTGGTTATTACTATAGAGAACTATTTCATAGTTTCTTTAGTATATAGGATTAATAGACTCCTTTGTGATGGATCCTTGTTGAAAATGTAATCCTTGTGGAGGCTTGTTTATTCATGACTGAGTTTGGCCAAGTTAATGGCCTTAATACATATATTATGTCTTTAGTTGAATATTTTATGGTTGTTTTGTGCATTGTATCTTGAGTTGTTGTTATACGTCATGTCTAGATGATTCAATGTGAAAGACACATTTAAATATGAAGGAAAGTAAGTAGTCTACCTATGACTTTGATAATAAAAAGAACTTGTGTTATGCTCATATGAATCTTATTATGTAAAACCATTTATGAAATGGCTTAGGCTCAACTAATATAAATTAGGTGGGGTAACCCTTACTAAGGTTTAATCTAAGTAAGATAGAATATTAAACAATATTAGAAAGAGTATTATTGAGAACCTTAATAGGCCATGAATGTAGATCTCCCTAGAGGGAATTTTTCAAGTAGGGAGTAATTTTTAAGCCTATATGGATATTTTAATAAAATGGTGAATATGTTTTATTGGTCAAAACTTCTGGATAATTAGCTTAAGAAGTGAGCTTTATGTATATATATTATTTTAAAAATTTATATCATAGAATAAGTTTATCCATAAATGAGTGAACCTAAATTAAATGGTTGAGTGATTGTTAGGAAGATTAAATGAATAATAACACTATTTAGTTTGAGGATTGGTATTATTCTTGTTTGAGATTAATTATTGTTTATCAAGCTTTTAGAAGTCCAATATCGAAATCTATCTTTAAGCATTAGTAAATCCCTAGATTAAGCTTATTATTTTTTATTTAATGGAAAAGGTCTCCATATTAATGCTAGAAGATTTAAATTCTAATGAATATATGAGTTAGGTTTTAGGTTGAGCTTGCCTGATGTTTCTCAGATATTCAAACAAACTAATGATAATATTGGTTAGTTTCAAGAGATCATTTAAGACATGACATCTATTTTTTAAATTTATTTTTGACTCAAACTTACCTTAATAGTTGATCAGCTTCATAGTTGCATAAGATGTTTTCTTCACTTAAATTATTTTAATTTAGCCTTGCTAAATTGTTCTACAAAGGTTTTTGGTTCCTTTAGCTTTTATTAGCCTTAGTCGATTCTGACTAATTACATATTTATCTTAGTTTATTAATTGCTTTTGCCTTTAACCTTTAGTCAATCTACCTTGTGTAGTGATTTTCCTTAGTCAAATAGTTAATTTGGACTTTTATTTTTAGATTTTTTTTAAGTTATTTGGGTGAGTTACCTTATGTAGTGTTGCCTTAGTTGTTTGATAAGTTCCTTGCATAACTTTACTTTTCTAGTACTTTTCTTAGTCATTTCATAGGAACTTTTATATCCCTTTTTTCCTTATTCATTTAAATGATTGTATTCTTTTATAATTTCACCTAAGTCACATTTAAAATGGTTTTGGGATTTAACTTAGTTAATCTAAGCCTTTTTCCTTAAGCCAAGTTGTCTTCATCATCTTAATTCATCTATTTGGACATTTCCATAGACATATCTTAGTTGGGTCTTTTTATGATATTTTGTCTTAGTAATTTTTATGACTTTTTATGATTGGTTTAGAGGAATCCACTTTTCATACTCCTACTAAATTTGGAGAGATGAAAACTTTGGTCTATGGTAAATTCAGTGCCAAGATAGCATGATAGTGAGATATTATCATGTGTAATCATCCTAGTGACCTATGATTTTAGGGAGGACCGTAAAGTGAGTGATGCCTCTAGGTTAGTAGGCTAGTGGGATGTTTCCATGTGGCATCATCTTAGTGACCCAAAATCCCAAGGAGGATCATATAGTGTGAAATATTATGGGAAAATGGGATTGCATGATGTTTCCACATGACATCATTTTGGTCACCTGATATCTAAGAAATGTTAGTATAATTTAAAAAGCCTCTGGGAAGGTGGGCTCATAATATATCATCATGTGACATCATCCTAGTAACCCTCTATTCTATATATGTATGTATTAGGCATGAAAATAATGGAAAAGTGGGTGAGTTGGGTGCTAATATGTTGCAAAATCCTAGTGATTTATGATTTTAGAGGTGTCCATATTGAAATCAAATCCTAAGGGCCAATGGGATAGCATAATGTTATTTCATAGCATGATTTCCACTAGTTTGTAGCCATAATGAAACCATGATATCCCTATAAGTTTTTGGGGTAGAAAGTATCAAATTATTTCCACATGGATCTTTTTATAGAGTCACCTCAGAAGTGATAGGTGGAAAGAGTGGCCCCGTGAGGCTGAAGGAAAACTAGTGTGGTCAAGGAACCCATCAATGAGACCATGTAGAGACCAAATACATTAGCATTGGATGAGGTTGAATTTTATGGCCATCTCAACATAATTTGCATCATTATCATTTAACACAAGCTATGAAAGTATTTTTGAGTGTTGGGCCGAATGAATAGGACTATGGGCTTCCAAATTAGTGTCTTATACTTGTACGAGCCTTTTAGTAGTTGTGAGATTCCTTTTGTGGTTGGATTATATTATTTTATCTATCCATGTTATCTAGTGTTTTTTTCAATATAATTATGTGTTGTGCCTATCTTTTTGGAAAAAATGGCCATGACTTTAGTGTTCTAAACAAGATATATTTTTTGAATAACTTAGATTATATAAGATATGTTCTAATTATGTGGATATGAATGTAAAAATAATACTAAGACTAATTCATTACACTTTCTATATATAAAGGTTTAATAGGATAAGGTACTTAGCTTTTTTTAGTTTTATTTTGGTCTATGAGAGTGTGTTTCCATATAAAATGACTAAAAATGGATATGTGATCACTTAGATCAATAGAATGACTATAAACTACTTGGATAAATCTAGTTATTCTTAAACACAAATAATAGTCATATTTGTCTACTTCCTACTATAAATGACCTATGTATTTGTTTTCTAGTTTGCTCCACCTTAGGTCATTATGCCTACTTGTTAATATGGTTCTCATGTAATTTTAAGGTTTGATCTTATGCACATATTATAATTTTTTCTCCTTCACCTACAAAACTAATAGTTCCACTTTAGACACTTACTTCCCATATAAAAAAGGGTTTGGACAAGGTGGGTTGGAAAAACATAAACACAAACCATTGAGTGAATGAGTGTTACCTATATTCTAATACACTGAAGAGGGATCAAACCACACATAGTCATCCTAGATAACTATGTGTATGATCAATTGTGATATGATAAAATTTATGCAACCTATGTGGATTTTGACACATGAAAACCTATGATTTTTAACTTGTAATAGTATTTAGACTTGGCATGGTGGCTATTATTTTGATTATTTTTTAAATTTGGATGCTTTGGGATAGTTCCTCAAGGATGTGACAATGTGATCTTTAGTAAGCAAGTATATTTTTAGGTGGGTTATATATATGAACATTCTTAGGTTTGATGTGTATATGAAGGGGACTTTATGGGTACTTTACCTTTTAACCAACATGTGATATGTGTGGGATAAACCATATGAAGGGTTTTAAATAGGAAAATATCCATTAGGTTAGACCCCAAACACCTCTAGTTAAGTAAAATGCTACTAGTAAGCAATATCATATGATTATTTATAGAACGATCTAGGATGGAAAAGATAGTGATATAAAGAACATTGAAAGTTTTCTTAAGATGATAAAATATTTTGGCACATAATAGGGATTCTTATGTGTGATTGATAAAGAATATGGAATGTTGGACCCAAATTTAAGTGAATGGATAAGACAGAATGTGTGTGTGTGTGTGTGTGTGTGTGTGTGTGTGTGTGTGTGTGAGAGAGAGAGAGAGAGAGAGAGAGAGAGAGAGAGAGAGAGAGAGAGAGAGAGAGAGAGAGAGAGAGAGAGAGAGAGAGAGAGAGAGTTAATTGTGTGTGTGAAAATCATAAATGTTAAACATTGGTTAAAACTAACATTGTCAAGTATTTAATATGAAATAACCTATAGATTAGTATTTCAAAAACCTTTACCAAAGACCTCCCTCTCAAGCTCTTTATCCCCAAACCCAAGTTGATCTTCCTAGATGAGGGAACTTATGAGGAGGCTACCTAGAAAGTCAAATTTATGATATCTGAGGAGATGAAAACAAGAAAGAATAATTAGATAAATTAAATAAAAATGTATAGGATGTTGGGATAACCCTTTCCAATCTTATACAAGAGTGAAATTCCCTACATAAGAAGGCTAAATTGATAGTGCACTCCTTCATCTAGTCCACTAAGCTTAATAAGATCCCTATCAAATAGTTATTGAAAATCATGGAAAGCCCCACACCTAGTTCCCCCAAATTAGCACCCATTATGAAGACACCTCTACAAGTTCAAGGCTAGAAGAGGCCACACATGACTCTTCTAGGTGATGAAATATAAGGACCTGACAATCAAATGAGGTTAAAGGTATCAAAGTTCAAGTGGGATATCCTACAGAAGACACCTAAAGAAGAGGAGGAAGCACCAGATGCCCCCCCTCTTAAATGATTATGTTGTTGTTTTCCCTTATTTTTAGTATGTTATAGTTATTTTTTATTTTTTTGTTGTTTGGCCATGTATTGTCTTGTTTCTCTTTTTATATAATACTTTTGTGGTTTCTAGATCCCTATAAAGCTAGGTTATTTACCCTATCCAATAAAAAAAGTATTTAAAATGAAATTTATGTTTATACAATGGAAAATGTGTCTTTGTTTATTTTCAACAAGAGATATCCACAATAAGGTGTAATAAAGGGGTTAAAATCATGACTCTTGTAGATGAAAAATTACCACAAATTAAAGAATAAATATTATGTAAATTATAATAGGATATTTCAAACATCTCTCAATATAAGATTAAGATTGAGAATATTATGGAGGTTATTTCAAGGAAGCTACGAGTTTTTATGGACACTTTAGATGAATTTTTATAAGAATTAAAGACTAAAAACCATGATAAATATAATACCCATACAAAAAGTATCATTACATTCAAATCATAATCTAAGATCAAAATTAAGACATATAAGGGTGAGGTAAATGTAAAATAACTTGATCATTGGTTAGCCAAATTAGAGGTATATTATAGTTTACATCAAGTTAGTGAGGAAGAAAAATATTTTTCAAGGTTAAAGTTATGTAATCATAATTTAATTTGTTTTCAAAGTTATGTTTATTCCTTTGTTTTTATTAAGATATCAATAATTACTAAATGGTATAATTTAAAAATGTTTATCAAGAAATAATTTTATCCTATTTTTAAGAACAAGAAAGTTTCATTGATTGGAAATATTTAATGAAAAAAGAGATAAAGAGTGTAAGATAACACACACAATTTTTTCAATAATCTGTTACAAATGGGAAAAGACACTTTTGATCATGAAATCCTTATTAAGTACATTGGAGAGTTTCATAGTCACTTAAAGAGGCTCATATTATTTTCTAAGCCTAAAAACCAAAAGGTCTTATTCTCAAGACCATTATTGTGAGTTAGATGAGAATAAGGGATCATCTCATTATTCAAATATTCTGAATAATAAATGTGAGTTGAATGATACTTATATTATTTATAAAAAGGATCATATAAGAGATTGTGGGCACTATGATGTTGAATGACATATATATGAGACTTGATGGAAACTGCATCTATCTAATTATATGATTAATAGGAAGGATATGACCTCAATTGAAATAAAAATAGGTTGGATGCACTTTTGATGTAGATGAGAAAGATGTATTTTACCTCCCTTCACATAAAGGTATGTTTGGGTAATGATGCTCAAGATAAAGGCATCTAAAATTTTCCATATTTAATTTTAAATTAATAAGTAAAAATTGGATGTTATTTTAATTTTTTCTCTCAAAAATTTTTTATTAGTAAATAATTTATAATAAAACTTAGGTTGGAAATTTATAATCATCTTAATACTTATGCTCTAGGTTGGGTGAAATAAGGAGTAGAGGTATAGGTATCCAAATAATGCAAATTCAAGTTTGGTATAAATAAACATTTTATTGGTGAAGTTTTGGTAGATTTTATAAATATTAATGTTTATGATTTAGTCTTTAGTAGGCACTATATGTATACTAGAGATGTTATTTTCATGAGAAGATATAACTAGTACCGGTTGGTCAATAATGGGGTAAGCTACATCATCAAATCCTATAAAACAAAATATAAAATATCCTTACTAATTTTTAGTCAAGATAAAACAATGCTTAATTTGAGTGGGAATTTGGATTTCTTCCATATGAAATATAAGCTAGATAATGGAGTGGATGAATGAAATAATTATTATGAGACACATTTGTTACCTAAATGTCTTATTTGCAATATTGGTCTTTATTAACACAAATTTATGGAAGGAAACATAACACATAAGGGTAATGAAAATTTAGACATAAAAGGACAAAAAGTTATAAAGTTCATTCAACAAATATCAATCAAAGTGAAGGATGTGTTGAGGAAGTGGGGAAGGAATTTACTCAATTCATGAGTTCCTAAGCTTTTTGGAACTGAATTCCTCCTAATTTTAGAGTTATAATATAAATAGGATCATAATATATTAGAAATATAATATAAATAATCCAATATTATCATTATAACTAGTAATTAGCTTGAAAATTTGAAACAATCTTTCTAGGACTCTTTCAATTAGTTTAGTTGAATAACCATTAACAAGGTCCAAAAAACATTGTGACACCTAGTGACCTTGAAACATACATGGTTTTTTTCAAATGATAAAACAAAAAATGGACATCATCAATTTTTTTATTTTTATTTTTTACCTATTTATGTTCTTGAAAAAATAAATCCACTTTCAAATAAATCACATGTGAATTCTAGTTCATATGAAAAATATATAGTCTCCATAAATTAATAGACTTTTTTTAATGCTCAAAATTTTCAACTGATAAAACCCAATTAAAACCTAAGTAAAACCTTATGCTTTTTACTTTATTAATGTAATAATTATTAATCTATTGATCATTCTTCCCAATCATCCAATGTTACAACAACAAATATGACACACAATTAATTAAATGGTTAATTACTTTCTTTTATTTTTTAACCCATAAAGGACACGTAAATTAAATATAAAATTTAATAAGGGGGAATATTATTCATTTAGTTTATTACTACTTTAATAACTATGTATAAAAAATATTTTTGAAGCATACAAGGGTAAAATCAATTCATTTACCTTCAGTTTTATTTGAATTTTAAAGGATGTGTTATGTTTAACTTACAATGGAGTAACACTACAATAATAATTAATTAAAATATAAGTGCGAGGGTCTATAAACATAAGTACATAAGTTCTCACAAATATTATTTTATTAATAATTCCATTATAAAGTCTCCTTAAAACATTTTCACCCAACTCGATAAAATATAACATAAACACTCTAACCCAACCTAAGACCTAGGACTAGATTCCCTCAAATATTGAATAGCCTATATAGATTCTCCTCAAAATAAAAGTTATATATAGTTCTAATTTGAACCTTTGATGAATTTCCTCCATGATCCTTCATCATCGAAAAGGGGTTAGAAATCTAAGTCAACATGGAAATAAATATTGAAACACAAATAATATTCCATGAGCTCTAGACATAAACACCAAAAAAATCATAACCTCATAAAAATACTTCACATAAGACACCTCTAAATCCTAAGGTTATTTTGATATAACATAATCATTATCACACAAGAGTACACATTAATATCTAAATTAATGATAAGGGAACACATTTTCCTTAATCATTAAAGTTAAGAAACTCAAACCAACATTCAAGTATATACTACTTGGAATAGCTCCAACTCTAAATGTTGTCTTCATCAATGACCAATACCTAATAGGATTAATTTATGTTTATAAATTCACTCAAATATTGAAAAAACTTAGTTCACCATATAGATAAATAATAATAGTGAATGAAACATCATAAATTATTATCTAGAAAGAACTCGAGTAGTTAGACCATAAGAAATATTATAGAAAAGATCTAGTGATTATACAATATTTTAGGGAATTCTTCATTCAACATGTATATAGAGAATGGAACTATTTGGTATATTGGTTTGATAATGCAAGGGTGGATTATATAGGATTGAGAAGATGGCTCAATATGGAAGATTCTTCGGGTCTTATTTGCCAAAGAATTAAATTAGAAGTATCAAGAACATTATATGGTATTATTTGATCATGATTAAGGTTATTTTATTTTTTATATATTTATTGTAATGTGATATGTAGTAATTATTAGGTCAATCATAATTATGGGATGAAAAATTTGATAATTAATGATAACAAAGGAACCACCATTGGAAAATACTATCTAATATAGAGATTGGGCACCACCATTTTCTTATGGATAGTTACTCATGTGAAATATGATAACAGGATCATACTCCAGATAAGTATGATCCTTCATATTGTAACCTTATCAACAATAGTGTCAAGATGAGAGGTTATCTTGTGAGGGTAGAATCAATTTATGGTTGACTATTTAAAAGAATATAAGGAAGTCTAGGGTGATCTACAAACTGGTGGCATGGTGCCTTCATGTAAAGAGTTGAAGGATTTGATAAGCACATTTCTAAGGATTTTTTTGAGATCTAGAATAATATAATGTTAGACACTAATTATTCTTTGGTGTAAATCATAGAGGACTTAATTTCCCAAGTGATTGGTCTCACAATGTAATATACCAAGATTTTAAAAATAGGTAGACATTTTAAGGAGGAGAGGGAGAAGTTATTTCAATAAGAGGAACAACTCACCCCTATTCATAATAGATTATCTTAAGAGCATATACCCCAACTGTATGATGAAATCACCAAGTAGGTAATATTTTAAAAAAATTTAAAAGTAAGGCATTATGTTGTGATTTTTTTGTATTTCATATTCCTCAATTATTTTAGACATTCAATCCCCCTAAGTCTACCATTTTACATCCAAGTCTCTCTTGAGAGGTTGGTTATAGAGGTTAAGCAGGGGAAGATGAAGCAACCACTTCACTAGGTGGTTATATTATTGACACAAGTATTTTAAAGGAATGAATACGGGATATAGCTTATTTTTGTTGTTTATTAAGTGGAATTTTGGTAAGGGGAGATAAAAAATAATAATTGAGAAGTGCACATAAAGGCATGTATCAATTTATAAGTGAAAAAGATAGAAGATTTTGAGTTATAAACTCAAAATATAATATGATGGAATTTAGGGAGGTTAGTGATGTTAAATTAACTAAAGGTTTATCTTTTCTTAAGGATGTGTCTTGCATATAGCCCAAAGAGTTCAATAGGACTATGAATTATAGATTTAGGGAGGGAGCTATTGAGCTTAGTAAAGTAGATGTCCATGTTGAATCCACTCAAGAAGTTTGTAGTAATAAAAATGAGGAATTTAATTTCCCAGTGGATTCCTCAATCAACTAAAGTAAGAAAACTAAAATCAAATTATATATATATATAGACACACACACACACACACACAAAAATCCATCCCTAAATGGTTTATGCATGAGCACTTAGCATGGAAGAATTGGGTCACTATTTTGGAGAAAGAGGACATTATAAATTAAATTAGGTTTAACCATAATGATTTGGAAAATCTAGTGAAAATAATTAGAGATAGATTTTATATTCTTGAAAAGGAGAACAATGAACTAAAGGAAAATATCAATATCTTAGTTTCCATTAGTAAGGCATCCATGAAATAAAGTATTGATATTATAGATTATCTTAGGACTTGTTAGGGGATAAGATGAGTAAAGAGGAAAATAAAAAAAAATATATCAAGTGTAGTGAATGTGTTAAATATATGGACCGACCACCACTTGTTTACCATAGGATGGATTTGGAGCTTAAAATAATGTTAAGTAGTTGAGAAGAGGTTTTCACAAGAAATAAAACTTAGTTGTTTTATTGATGTTTTTTTTTCTATTTTTTCATTGTAATGAGATTTTTTTGATTGTATATCTATTGATTATCTAGGCTTTGAAGCCTTGACTATTTTTCTTCTTGCATAGGGTCAGATCCCTAGTTTTTTTTTAAAAAATACCCTTAATAAAAAACAATAATAGTCAATTATTTATTCACCCTTATGTCTTAAAAGGTTAAAAATAGGAAAGTATTCTTAATGCACAAATAAATATACACTACGGTAGTGATTAAGTACACACTAAGGTAAGTGACTAAAAGTTTGGTATCTAGTGCCCATGCTCACTTCAAGAGTTTCCCAAATATTGTCCATGACCAAATTCATATGAAAAATTATGGGTATATATAGTTAAAAAATTTTAAAAAATGAGTGTTAATTATATTAATAAGGTAACCAACCTTCACCACTTAACCTTACAACCATTATTTACACATTAACCTTACAGGTAACATTACAACCATTAACTAACCCATGGGTATCTAGATTATACAAATAATTAATACAAAACACACTAGTATGTGAATTAAGGTTTTTTAGGATACCTAAGTCTAACACATGACAATAAGAGTTAAAAATACTCTATTGTTCACTAATAGCCTCCTTAGAACTAACTAGAATCTACTAAACTAATATCCAAAAGAGTTACATATTGGGTCCTTAATTTGGACTAGGGTTTCAAATTTATTTCCAAGGCTAGAAAAAAGGTATGGTAGTCACTAAAAATTTGATTATGACCGAACATGATAATTCACATAACAAAAGGGTCAACATTAGCCTTAGTGTAACTATTCGAGGCTAGTAAAAGTCTAGAAGAATGATGTCTGAATTAATTACTTGAGAAGACTATTAGATAAATATAATGATTACACCTTACATTCAATACTAATACAACATAAAAACATTACCTATACATTTTATCTAGGAAGGTAAGACTAATTAGTTAATATAAAAATAACGATTTCAAAATAATGATATTACCCTCATTTTAAGTTGATAAGAAAGGGTTGAAAATATTTATTAAATTAATTCATAGATGAGACAATAAATTAATCTGATGGCTTATGTATTTTTTAACATAGAGATAATAATTTTGAACATTAAATAATTTTTATTGAAGGTTAATTAGGAAATTAACATTTCATCTTGAAATAGTTTTAACAAGCGGAAACATTTTTTCAGCAATTTTCACTCTTGAAACTGATTTTAAATTTATAGAAATTTAATTAAAATTTTCCATAACAAAATTATTTATTTGTTGAACTAATAAATTTTATATATTTAAAGTACCTTTCAATAATCATATTTTATAGATATTATCTTTGGGTATTTAACTTATCTAGAATCCAAATCAGCTTTATTAACATATAAAAGTACTAAAATTTGCTTGTGAAACACTCTTCCAAAACCGGCCCAAATTATTTGAGAAATTTAGGAAAAAAATTATTTATTTATTAAAATGATATTTTTCATCATTTTTAAATTTAATTTGAGTATCATATTTGGAAAAATTTGACATTAGGTATTAATTTTATTTCAATTCCAAATGGGTTTTACTAGGTTAAAAAGGGAGTGAAACATATTTAGTACTTATTTTGTTTGGTTTAGCTTAGACATGGAATATATTCATAAAAATATGGGTTTTATTTTAAAATTAATTATTTAAATTATAATTTGGCCTTACATTTTTTCATTCATTTAAATGCCACATGGGTCCCACTTAAGTCTCAAACTTATCCTCTAGGTTTGTCTTTAAGTTTAGTTTATACATTAGGACTTAAAAGCTAGAAAAGGTTTAAAACATTCATTCAAATAGTTTATATTTTTACCCACTAGAAAATATTTTAGATTTTGGAAAGACATATAATCCACCTTTGTCTCAAAATTCTTACCAATGTAATATTTAACTCAATTACAATATAATTATAAATTGAGATGTCAGTCAGGAATTTTTTGATAAATAAATGAAGAACTTAAGTATATCCCATGTAAAACTAATTATCTATGAATAACTAATTATTTCTTATATTAGTATGATCCAAAATATATTTAACACATATTTTTTAAGTTATATCATAGTATTGTAATTATTCATTTATCAAAACATAATTTAGTGTAGTGGCATATCTCTATGATGAGATTTTTCTTCAGATTAATATTCTCCTATCACCTTTGTTCTTCTAAGAAGGTATGTTCCATTATGATTATATAAGACATTATTTTCATCATTTTAATTGTATTTTTTTACAAGGAAAATGATTTATATTCCAAACATGGTCCAAATTTTAAACCCTTATATCTCCTTCAAAGGTTATGTTGTTAATTATACAAGAATTACTTAAAATATATTACCCTTTAATTGTGAAGTGAAAAGAGCTACCTAAATTTTTTAAATGAATGAAAACCTAAAAATTTCCCATAAAAACCATGTAAATACACATATCGAGCAAAATTTTAACTCATTTTGAATAATATGTTTAGAGTTATTGGCAAATAAGTTCAAAAATACATGTGATCCATTGTAATTCATAGTGAAAAAAGTTTCAAAAGTCCTATATAATTATTTACATACCTCCTCCTCTATAGATACATGGATTATTAAAAATAGAACCAAAAATATATTTAAATAATTACATTCCATGAGATGACATCTCATTAAAACATTTTGTCAAATAACATTTATTTTTGTTGTATGATTCCACATTTTGAATACATGTCTATCAAGTCATTTTCAACTAAGATGTTTGAAAAAAAATATTTTTTTGGTTATTATTTTATGGAAATCCATAGATTTATAAAAATATCTTGATTAATCATAGACTAATATAATTCTTGAATTTTTTTTGATGGAGTCTATCTTTACAATTTCCAATTACATTCATATAAAGTTATTCAAGGCATTTTCAGCAAACACATTTTGTGCATATCTAATAATTATCATGTTCTATTAGACCCCATTTCTTTGGGGTATTTTGTCAAACAATTATCATGTATTTTATATTATTTAAAAATTTTAATACATGTTATAGCGCCTACATGTCTACATCATCGGATGATCCCAATGCGATTATGCCTTGATGAATGTACATAACATCTTTCAAGTTTCCATCTTAGTAGAGGGTTCTGGGAAAGGTTGTGGAATATAGATTTACAATATAAATATATATTGGAATGAAAACTAAATATAAAAAATTTATAACATTAAAATTAATTTATACCACTAAATTTGAACATAAACAATGTTATATTCATAGATTTAAAATGGTTATACTTTTTTTTAACAAGTTTCCTAGTGGAAAATCCACTAGACTTTTTATTTAAGATTTAAAATTTCATTTATTATATTTTTCTCCCTTTATTTATTAAAAAATATAACTCAAAAAATAAATAATAATATATGAAGACCAAAATATGCCTACATTCCTTATTTTTATATCTTTTTTCAATATCTTCTCTAAGCTCCTCTTCCCAAACAAGTTCCCACAAAGAATGATCAACCCCCCAAAATGGGCCAACCAATTGGAAAATAAAGATAATTTAACTTCACAAAATTTAAACCTAAAATTATTAATGATGGGATTAATATTCTTAAAAAATCCTTTAATTTTATTTCAAGGCCCATAATCTTCCCTAAAATTCCTCACAAGGCCATGTGGGTTTACTTGCACAAGTAAACCCACATTTGTACTCTTATTAAAAATTTAAAAAATTTAATTAAAATAGCATGTGGGATATTAAAATAATATTAATTTCTCTTAAAAATATCCTTCCACACTCCAAATATTTGTATAATCATCTACCCTATGCTAGAACACACCAACTATCACCACTAGCATTCCTAGAGTGGCTATGCCCTATCAATCAATATTTGAACATTATATATGTATGTATGCATGTATGTATGTATGTATGTATGTATTAAATTTTATTTTTTTCATCATTTATTTGAATAATTAAATATTTAATTAAATTTAATAAGTGTGCTTCAAAAAATAAATAACTTTCACATATGGAATGAACTAATTTTCATAATTAAATGTAGTGAGGGCTAGTCAAACATATTGAATTCGATAAGTAACCAAAATCGAATAGCGAACAAATTGTCAATGTGATATCATTAATCCTTTTAATCTTAAAAAAACAATAGTAAAATTAATCTAGAAGTTATGTAACAAACCTGGTGGTTACATAACCACCATATGTTTTTTTAAACTTTAAGTGGTGGTTTTGCAACCATCTCCATAGTTTTACAATCTTTGTAGTAGTTTCATCTTAAAAAAAATTTCAGATTCACACCAACACAAATAATAGGTTTAATAAAAAATGATTTCTCGTCTTATTGATATTTTTTATTCCCATTTGAGTTTCCTATGATGTAAATTTTTTATAAGTGCACCAAAAGGGTAATGATATGTATTCATGTAATGGTTTTCTATTAGTTTTTATTCTTATTTGTATATGTTTTTGGAGTTATAAAGTGATGAGGAATCATGTGAAAGCAATTTAC